>JASCZI010211651.1:15255-27166 GCA_036250425.1 Stylosanthes scabra | reverse complement strand
TTGGGAGTTGGTCAAAAGCACATAGAGGTGTTTTGTGACAGTTGGAGCGCTATTCAATTAGCGAAGAACCAAGTTCATCATGCAAGAACGAAGCACGTAGATGTTCACTATCACTTTGTGCGGAAAATTCTAGAAGAGAATCCTGCAAATATGATGACCAAGGTGGAGACGTCAGCCAAGTTTAGAAGTTGTTTAGACTTGGTCAACATCCTGCACGTATGATTTGGTTTGAGTCAGCACTATATTCGTTTGATAGGGTCTTTAAATATGTGCCAAGGTGGAGATTTGTGAATACCGATGGTGGTGGCACATATTTTGCCCCACATCGATGGAAATTAATAAAGGAAAGGGGGTTAGTCCCTTATATATAGAACCTAAGTTTCTTAGGTTTAATCATCCAAAAAATGTAGTCTCTTCTATATATTCATATATTAAAGGGATCAGCTACAAGTAGTGCTGACCGGAGACGTAGGCAAAATTTGGCCGAACTCCGTTATCAATTGGTGTGTTCTTTCCTTTCTCTCCTTTATTGTTATTTGTTTATTTATCTGTGTTTTATTGTTTAGTATTCAATATATATTGTTAGTGGGTTATTGGGTAGAAATATTTGTAGAGTAATACTGTGGTAGTAGTTCTGTCTAAGGAGGTTGGAATTAGTGAGACTGGTCTCTCCCCTCCGGCCTTTCCTGGAAATTTTATTGCTAATAAAATTCTGTCTAAGGAGACCGAGCTTAAGTGGGATTTGATTGTGCCTCATCCAATCTGTCCTGGGAATTACTATAATAGTAAAGCTCATAGGATTGATTTGTATTGAAATTATCCACGTTTCCGCAACATAACCAACCTACATTCCCATCATCATCATCTAATTTGCTCTATCATTCCATAAACCAATCAATCATGCTTAACCACATTACTTACTTCATTATATATGCTAATCCTTTTCTTTAATCAATTATAGCCATACAGCATTACTCCCTCTAGGCCTCTACCCTTTTTTATTCTATTTTATTTGTAAGAACTGAGATGCCACTGTCGTTTTTTGGGAGAAAAATTTGTAAGATTTGATCAGTTGTCACCTTCATCACATTGAAGAAAACGAAAACCAGAATATTAGGGCAAACAGTGCGATGCAAATCCGTCTTGGCCCATCAAAAGCCCAATCTATTTTTTTGGGTCTTGAAGTGATCGTATAAACTAGTACTCACTGGGCTCAAACAAGTTATATTCAATCTACCACACCAAAAAGATAAATTAATAATTAGATAGAAAGGCAGCCCTGATGTAATTTATTTGTTTGTTTTTGGGCCTTGGCCCCGGCATATCACCAAAAAAAAAGAAAGAAAGGCAGCCCTGATTTATAATTATATAGTATTTTTTTTCTTTTATAATAAGAGTATAATGAGATTTATAAAATTATTCAATAATATTATTTACACACTCATCAATTATTTATAATATGAATAGTTATTTTCAATATATATTTTGATGCGTTATTGGGCCGGGTGACTATCTAGCTCCCAAATGTATGGCTTGAATGTGAAGTCATATGATAATATGTAAGAATTGAAGGATCAAAGTGTTTTACAATGTCCCGACCCCATCATCACCTTTTCAATTTCTCATAGTTTGTAGTGTGATATATAAACTGATAAAAGATTGAAAGAAAGAAAGACGTGGTCACGTGAGGCCTCTAAACCTTTGGCTGTATAGCACATGATGATGATCCTTTTATTTTTATTTTGCCCTTCATTATTGTGTTTTTCATTTTAGCATATATTCCACCATGCTTTGGTTGCTTTCCCTCATTCGCTCCCTTTTCAATTTTCAGCGCCATAAAAGATTAAGGTGTAGTGTTACGTACTGTTACTGTTTGGTTTCCAATTTGTAAAGAAAGCAAAGCAAGGTGCGTGTACCAACAACAACAAACACATCACAATTCACAGGGTGTGTGAGCGTCATGCCCCATATGATAATGATATGGATACATAACACTGCCCCCTTTTAAAAGCAAGTTGTCATCTCTTGTGAGTTGTGACCTATTTTTGTTACACAAATATTTATTCTATTTTCTACTAATATTCATTTTATGGATCACTTCCTATTCTTTATTTTCTTAGAGTAGCAATCAATATGCCAAATTTGGATATCTATTCGGATAATATTATTGTTGTGGGAGACAAATTTCACGTGAGCACCTTCATCATGTCTATCATGTGTGTGAGGGAGCACATCATTCTTCCAAGTGCACCCTTCCCCTTCCCCTTCCCCTTTATTTAAAGAGGTTTGATTTGAATATTGTTTCACTTATATTTAGTAAAGACACTAGAGGATTTCACATCCCCAGTGTTGTCACGTTTGCTTATAGTTATAAAGTAAAAGATATAAGATTAACTAACCCAAATTCACGTGATCCATCAATAATAATATCAATAAACTAAAGCTAGCCACCTAGCTACTTAGTTCTCGGACCACATCACAGATATTTTCCCCCTTTCTTATAAAGTGCCAATGCCAGGTGTTACCTACTATATATCTTTTCTTCTTCTTCTTCTAATTAATCAAGTGGCCCTTTAATAATTGACAATTATAGGAATGGAAGAAGGGGATCAAACTTCTGGTTGATTATTATTTAACTTAGACAGATCAGAGTAGATTTAGATATACATCCATGCAAGGGAGTAGGCACAATAAACTATAAAGAAAAGAGAAAGTCAATTATTTTTCCTTTTATATGCATATGTATATATTTGGAATTTGTGAAATTAATTGTCTCCCTCAATTAAGGTGATATATAAGCTCAATTAGTGAGAACAAAGAAATTAAAGTCAGAATAGAATGCTTGTTGCGAAAGCAAAGGAAGCAAGACATACATGTATATATGCTACTACAGTCAATGATTCTTCCATGACCGTATCTTAGCATATGAGTATGTCACATTTCTTTCTTCTTCTTTTCTTTTTTTTTAATTAAAAAAGATACAGTCTCACATGGAAACATAACTGTATTCTACATATTCTCTGCAATCACTTAGCTTTAGAACTGGCTATCTTCTCTAGCTACATTATTATACATTGAGAGTCTTCTGATAATCTTCTTCTGCATATTTCATTCCATCTGTAATAATACTAATTAATAACTGAAAAGTTATTCGGTAGAAATACAAATTCATACAAATATAAAATATTCCTTTACAATACAGAGTTTACATCTTATATCCTATAAAAATTAAAGTAATAAACAATGCTACGGAACCAACATTAAGATGTTACTAGGGAGCCAATAACTAAATTATCATCCAAAATTACAAGAAGTTATCATCTAAAATTAAAAAAAATCATCCAAACTAAACAAAAATATCATCAGCATAATATATGAGTTATCATCCATAACTCATCTACATATATATTAACTTTTTATAGGCTATTATATATTGATTCCTTAATTTTTTTTTTCTAAAATAATATACATGTATTCGCTCTCACATCTCTCGAATAGAACCTATCATTATAAACTCCTTTAATAATTATTTACACATGTAGGATAGTGACAGTGAATATACATGATGAGTTATAATTAGTTCGCATGTATGTGTTGTTAGTTCTTAAATAGCAATAGTTGAACTGATGAGTTAGGTGGAGAGAAACCCTAAAATCCATATCATACTTCGTTCTATTTAGTTGCTGCTCGTTGATTTCAGAAGATCGATCATTGCCTAATAATAAACCTTAAAAGGTTTCCATTTGCTAATTAATTAGGTGGAGATTAGAATACTAATAAGACGCGAACCGACAAATCATGATCAATATATAATATAATATTATTTTAAATTGTTAGTAATAATTTGTATGGAAAAGGCAAAAGTGGAAATCATAATAATGAGCAACGTGGATGAAAGGTCCCCCCACTCGTTGAAAATGTCGAACGGGACCAACTCGTTATAATTTATATATGCTCTGCGAAAAAGAAAAACATCATCATAAACTGGCACCTATCTTCTATATATATCTTTTATGGTTCCCACACTTTTGTGTCTCATACACAACATGGACCTACGTATATTAAGCTCCCTTTTTTGTTTAATATATACTTTGAATTAAACTAAATCTTAATAGTAAATTAACAATCCCTGTCATGGTTGGTTAGTGCTTTAGGCTTAATCTTAATAGTTGGGGACCTAATTTGATTGTTGATGTAACACCATGCCAATGGTTAATTATTTTATTTTGTTATTAAAGGAATTTTAAGCTCTTGTTTGATGCGACGTGCACATTTAGAATATACAGAAACGGTACCAAAAAAGATTTCAGAATTTATCCTTTTCCTCCTTGCTTGCTGTTCCATTGATCCGGTGATGAATCTTGATATAATTCGTTTGTTAATTAACATTAAATGAGTGTACCTATTTTCTGTTTGGTTGATGAATGATTAATGTTTATGTTACAAGTAGAAGATGATTATTAATATGGTCCTTTAATAGCTTGGGAATATTTTGGTTAATTTGACATTAATATACCATCAACCAGGTGGAAGTGAAACAGAATAAAAGAGTATTATGTTGTAAGTGATAGTTAAGTTAAAAATGGTGATGGCATAATTAATTGGTATGTGACCCTAGAGACCCCAATGCCTTGTGTGATTTGATGATGCCTTCCATTTCATCATCCAGTAACCACGCACATGTAAAGATAAAATTGGGGACTTTGATGAATGGATGGACCCAAGTTAAAAGTATATGAATAACAGGTTAGGTTTGGTAGTTGAAATAGTATATTATTTTGAAGGGTAGACTTTGTTCATACCTCAGCACACTCATTTGTGTGGCTCTATTAGGCCAAGGCCACAATGCCCCTGCATTATTGGGACTGCTACACACATGAATATGCACACTAGTGACAGTGTCCCTTAAAATATTGGACTCCTTAATTTAAGTAGAGTGATTTAGGAGGTAAGTAGTGAGTTACTAAGGTCACCTTAATTAACAGTTAACACTGCACATGGGCAGCTTTAAAAGCTAAGTAAATTAAAAGGCATTGGCATTGAATGAAGGGTAAAGCGACTTCTGTCATATTAATCACTCTGCTTTGGCCCTCAAGGTACAACTTCCTTTATTTTATTGTCTTTTAAAAGCATGGAATCTTTACAATTATTTTCACTTACCACAAAATTACAACCATCTAGGAGTAGCTATATACTTGGAGAATGTGGCCCTTCATACACATTGAGGTATAGATAATTAATATTCATACATTGTTTATTTTAATGATTTAATTTGTGGGCCCTAGAGGTAGTGACCAACTTCGTCCTTGGTTATATTAAGAAGGTGAAGAAATTTACATTATCCAACAACCTTAACATATTATAGTAGGAGAATGACACATCTACAACTACTAATGCCTCTAGCTAATTTAATACAGTCGTCTATATTATTGATACAATAATGCCCTTAGTTTATTTCAATTCAATGCTTAAGTTTTGTGCCCAAGGCAGAAGCCATTATTTACTGAGTTGAGAATTTGTTATACCTCGATCTCTTAAATTGATGAAATAAATGTACTCGATACTTGTTAACTTGAGCTAAACGATTATGTTTCATTAATAGATAGGATAAGATATAGTTTGACTTTTTACACAGCTAGTTACGAGTTGTCATTATGCAGTTAAAAATAACTTACACATTTTGATTTATAATTGATTAACGTGAATTTAGGATCCTGTATTAGAATTAGAATTTTGCGGTTGTTAAGATGTCATTTTCGTAATATTAGAAAAGAAGCACGGAATTATATATGGACCGTTTGAGCTTTTTAATTTTTTATTTTTCCCCTAATTAATAAACCATCATACTATGGAACCAATAAAATTTTGGCCAATAGTAATCAACAAGAGATAAAATTTCAATAAAATGAAAAAAATTCGGTTCATAAAAGATAAAATTTAAAAAATAATGATATTTTAGTGTTAATTGATTACTAGTGATCATAAAAGTGTTGACCATCAAAACTTTCTCATCAACAAATAAAAAAAAATTTAGGTAACCAGCATTTTGGTAACCAATATTAACCAACAAATCTAAATGCTATTACTTGTTTGGGTTTTATCTTTTACTAAGAATTAAATTGATAAAAAATTTTTGACTACCTCTGAATAAATAATTGTATGTTCACATACCCTATTCTAATTCCTATATTTTCAACCGTATTACCAAGCTATTTAATTTTGTATGCAAATATATACTATTACATAAAAAATAATTGAGAAAAAAATAAAAAGCTAATATATTAAGATCAGTAGGGAGCCAATACATAATTATGAATGATAATTCATATAAATTTTAAATAATAATTTAATTATAAATATATGAATTATGAATGATAACTCATATAAATTTTAAATAATAATTTAATTATTGATTCTCTAACTGCTTTCTAAGATTCGTTACATAACAATAAAATATAGAAAGTGTTAGAAAGGTGAGAGCGGTGAAAGGTGGATTGCTTATTATGACAAATTCTTGGAGAAGGGGCAGTGGTTGTCTAATTGAGCAAGAAATTAAAAAGGAAGAAGAGAAGAAAAATACAGAAAACTACATTCATTTGTGGGTCCTCATAATTCAAGTATCCGATATAACGATAATGACCCTCTAAATGGAATCCAATAATACATAACATTATATAATTGTAAGTGTATGTATATGTATATGGATTCACATTGAGATAATTAAGGACAATGTTAAGGATGAAATTAGATGATTTCACATTTATTAATTTGCATTATCCGATTTCACTTATTATGAAGCCGTAATTCTGCGTCTTTGCTTAGAAAGAAAACAATCCATGCATCATGTATGTATGTGTATGTGAAAACTGAAAAGGGTTTTTGTGGTGCTAATATTTGTACGGCCACGTGGCACGTGCCATTTTCCCTGTTGAAAATGATTATACGCCGAGCCGACTCATGTTTTTTTCTACTTTCTACTAATACACTATGCTCATTGCTCAGACTCCCACTCCAATTGTCTCGCCATAAAATCAAATCTCATCGCACTACCACTTACTATATTCTTTCCAAATATTTGTTTAAATGCACATGTTCATACTTAATAATTATATTCGCTGCATAAATACTTTATTTAAGATGTATACATTTCCTTATTTATCATCTAGTCTTTAGGTTAGTAAAGATAAATTGTAAAGAAATATATTTCTATATATAATTTTTATAATACAGAAAAATATAAGTATCAATATAAAAATTTTATTTTTCTGTACTAATATTTATTTTTTCGCATTGTAAATAATATGTACAGATATGTATAATAATAAATGTGGTATTAATGAATTATAAATATGTAATTTTTCTCTAAAATTTAATTTGAACTAGTTTAATAATTATTTTATTATTCTATTTAAATAAATGTTGAGATTTTAACTTTTTTTTATACATTTAATAATTTATTAGTTAACAGTAATAAATTTTTAAATAAAACTTAAATTTACAGTAAATTAAAAGTTAATAGGTGGGAGTTAGAAAAAAAATCCCCTAAAAAGTTTATAGAGAGAAGAGAAGTTTCCAATTAATTAAAAAAAAATGATCTGACAGATGCAGGAGGGTAGCTTCGCTTTTGCGTGTGTGTATGGAGGGAAAGGAAAGAGAGTGATAGTATCGTATTTGTATACTGCCATAAGAAAAAAAGAAAAAAAAAACTTACATCAGATCTACTCTCTCTCTCTCTCTTTCTTAACATCTCAACGTTCAAACTATTGTCCTCAACACAAGTCCAAAAAAAAAAAAAAACTATTGTCCTCAACTACTTGCAAATTCCTTTTCTCTCTCTTTCTCGTCACCTTCCTCTGTTTCGATTTTTGGAAGCTGGAGCCATTCACCATTCTTGTCTCCATTCACTCTTCCGTCCTCATCATCATCGCCCGTAACGGTCATTTTTGTTTTTCCGGGAAGGAGAGGGGCTCACCGGAGTAGCCTCGCTTGATGACGTAGTTTTCCAGCCGCCAAAATCCACGGGGAGCTAACACTAGCTAACCTGGGTTTTGGAATCATACCGAGCCTACCAAAATGTTCAGGCCTGCAAGATGGAGAACCGACAAAAACAAGGTCAAAGCCATTTTCAAGCTCCAATTTCATGTCACTCAGGTACATCGCATTTCCCCCCTCACCTTCTTCACTCCACTCATCTCTCTCTCTGTGTCTCGCTCTCAATGTAGAATCCAAAACACGTTTCTGTTTGTTTGTTCAGATGCTGCAATCTGGAGTGGATGCATTGGTGCTCTCTATTGTCCCTGTGGACATTGGAAAAGCTACAACCAGATTAGACAAAGCTTCCGTTAATGGCGGAATTTGTAGATGGGACAATCCTGTCTATGAGACTGTCAAGTTTGTTCAGGACTCCAAGACTGGAAAATTCACTGAGAGAATCTATTACTTTGTGCTCTCCACTGTATGAATTCCTCTCTTGAATCTTGATCACTCGATTTTTTGTTCTTGTGCTTTCGTAATGTCAGAATGCGATTGTGATCTGCAATTCTGGGTTTTCTTTTTGTGTAGGGGTTATCCAAAGCTAGCACCATTGGTGAAGTTTCTATAGACTTTGCAGATTATGCTGAGGCTACAAAGCCTTCCTCTGTCTCTCTTCCCTTCAAGAATTCTCGTTGTGATGCCGTTTTGCATGTTAGTCTTTGCTTCTCTACTCTCTACTCTTTTTCAATTTATTGCAAGGTTGTTCCCACTAGTTCTGATTTGTTGCTTGATGGACAGGTATCAATTCAGAGACTGCAAGAAAACAATGATAAAAGGTATAATAAGGGTTTATCAATTTAACATGGTTATTTCATTTCATCTCATCCTCTAAAGGTTTTAGATGCTGATTTTGACTTTGATTGACAATTGCAGAGAGGAAGAAGAGTGTGAAGATGGCAAAATAAAACCTGATGCTAATAACAATAATAATAAGAGCTTGAGAACCTATTTAACCAATGGACATGCAGATGAAATTATCAGAAGTGATTCTTCTGAAGTAAGGTTTCATTTTTGTTTGTTTAATGTATCCCAATCCATAACATCATTTTTCTGAATCATCTTTCTTTCAAGGTTTTTGCAAGGGGGATTTTCATATATGTACAAATCAACACATTTTTTGTTTGTTTTCTAAACTGAAAGAAAATTACTCTTCCAATGTTTCACAGGATATCTCTGCCAAATCAAACTCCAGAGGAGCTGAATTGAGTGCCGATTGTAGGACTTCTAGTGGATCTGACTTAACATTGTCAAGTTCTGAGGGCAGCTGTGGGCTTGATACACCTCGAGAACATGGAGTAAGAAATGCTAGCATCCACCCCAACACGAATGGTTTTGTTTCACCTGCAGGCCAACCTCCGGATCCTCAAAATCCTGCTGTAAATGCCACACCGTATGATGCACATCAGAGATCACAATGGGGCTGGTTAGCTGCTTCAGAACATGGTCTGAGTACAGACGATTCAACAAATGATTCTCAGGATGCCCTGCCAAAGGAAGGCTCCCAACCAGCAGCTGATACTGAGATTGAAAGGCTCAAAGCTGAACTTACTGCCATTGCCAGGCAGAAGGATATGTCAGACTTGGAACTACAGACTCTCAAGAAACAAATCATAAAGGAAAGCAAAAGGGGACAGGAGCTCTCAAAGGAAATCATGAGCTTGAAGGAGGAAAGAGATGGACTCAGGACAGAATGTGAAAATCTCAAGTCTTTTCACAAAAGAATGGAAGAGGCCAAAGCAAGCACCAAGTCACTGTTGGATACTGGAGATCTTCGCACTCTTGTTGAGGAAATTAGACAAGAACTGAATTATGAGAAGGACCTCAATGCAAATCTTCGGTTACAGTTGAACAAGACGCAAGAATCAAATGCTGAACTTGTTCTTGCTGTGCAGGACCTGGATGAAATGTTAGAGCAGAAAAATAAGGAAATATATAATCTTTCCAATAACCATGAACCGAGTAAGAACTCCAATGAGATGGGGAGAAAAAGTTCCAAATACGAAACAGAAGATGATGAAGATCAGAAAGAATTGGAAGAGCTGGCTAAGGAGCACAACGATGCCAAGGAAACTCACTTACTTGAGCAAAAAATTTTAGATCTGTATGGCGAAATAGAGTTGTATAAGAGGGACAAAGATGAGTTAGAGATGCAGATGGAGCAGCTTGCACTAGACTATGAGATTTTGAAACAGGAAAACCATGACATAGCATACAAGCTGGAACAGAACCAACTGCAAGAACAGTTGAAAATACAATATGAATGCTCATCTCCTCCTCCTGCTATAGATGGTATCGAAAGCCACACTGAGAATCTCGAGAATCAACTCAAGAACCAGTCAGAAGAATTGTCACATTCTCTAGCTACTATCAAGGAACTTGAAGCCCAAGTCTGCAAGTTAGAAGCACAAGTCAGCAGGTTAGAGGAGGAAATGGAGAAACAAGCCCGCGGGTTTGAAGCTGATCTAGATGCTCTTATACGTGACAAAGCTGAGCAGGAGCAGAGAGCCATCCAAGCCGAGGAGGCTTTGCGAAAGAGCAGGTGCACTGAAAGCCATATCAAGAGTCTGGAAAGTCAACTTATGAAAGAGTCGGAAGAATTGTCAAATTCTCTGGCTACCATCAAGATACTTGAAGCCCAAATCAGCAGGTTAGAGGAGCAACTAGAGAAACAAGCCGATGAGTTTGAAGTTGATCTAGATGCTGTGACACGTGAGAAAATTGAGCAGGAGCAAAGAGCCATCCAAGCTGAGGAAGCTTTGCAAAATATCAGGAGCACTGAAAGCAGTATCCAGAGTTTGGAAAATCAACTTACGAAACAATCAGAAGAATTGTCCAATTCTCAGGCTACTATCAAGGTACTTGAAGCCCAAATCAGCCGTTTAGAGGAGGAAATGGAGAAACAGGCCAGTGGGTTTGAAGCTGAGCTTGATGCTGTGATGTGTGACAAAATTGAGCAGGAGCACAGAGCCATCAATGCTGAGGAAGCTTTGCAAGAGAGCAGGAGCACTGAAAGTCGTATCGAGATTCTGGAAAATCAACGTAAGAAACAATCAGAAGAGTTGTCAGATTCTCTGGCTGCTATCAAGGTACTTGAAACCCAAATTAGCAGGTTAGAGGAGGAAATGGAGAAACAAGCTCAAGGATTTGAAACTGATTTAGATGCTGTGACACGTGACAAGATTGAGCAGGAGCAGAGAGCCATCCGAGCTGAGGAAATTTTGCGAAAGACAAGGCTTAAAAATGCTAATACTGCTGAGAGGCTTCAAGAAGAATTCAAAAGGCTCTCAGTGCAGATGGCCTCTACATTTGATGCAAATGAGAAGGCTACCATGAGAGCAATGAAAGAAGCAAGTGAACTTCGTGCGAGAAAAAGACTGGTTGAACAAATGCTGGATAAAGTCAAAGAAGAGCTTTGCTCTGTCAAAGGTGATTATGAGGTTAAACTGAATGAGCTTTCTAATCAAATTGATGCCATGACAGTCAAAATGCAACAGATGTCGTTGGAAATTGAGGACAAGTCCAGGCAGCTTGAAAATCAGAAGAATCATGATGAACATGTTAGTAGTGATTTCTCTGAGGAGGCACAGAATCTAAAAGCCGAGAATGAAAGGCTTAAAGCAGAGATTTCATGCTTTTTAGAGCAATTAGAACAAAAAGAAACTCTGAGAACTGAACTGGAAGCTATGAAGAAATCAGTTGAAGAATCTGAGACTCTGTTGCAGAGAAAGACCGTGGAAAGAAATGAGCTGGTGAGTACAATTGTTTTGTTGAAGGAGGAGGCAGAACAGCTGCTTGATGAGCTAAGCAAAATGAGGGATCTCAAAGATGAAAAAGAAACAGTGAGTAGACTCTTGCAGTCAGAATTAGACGAACTTAG
>JASCZI010211650.1:58140-75629 GCA_036250425.1 Stylosanthes scabra | reverse complement strand
ACTAGTGTGAAAAGGTAGGGACTTAAGGATGATCCTTGGTGTAATCCTATACCAATAGGAAATTCTTCTGTCACACCACCTTGAGTCTTCACACTAGTGGTAGCCCTATCGTACATGTCTTTAATAGCGCGGATATGTGTGATTATTATTCAATTCTGTAATTTGATCTGAGAATTTTGCTATATGGGATGGTTTCCAATGGATGCAGTGAAATTCGTTGTGTTAAAAGGCACTTAATGTTGGAAGCACTTGCCAGCGAGCTTCCTAGTGACAGAATTAGGTACTTGTCAAAGGTTGTTGCTATTGAGGAATCTGGATTCTCTAAGATACTCCATCTTTCTGATGGAACAACCATCAAAACTAAGGTAATTAGCAATGTGTTACATTACCTGACATACATAACGAACAGGTTTTATGCAATGAATGCCTGTTATTGGTAAACCTTAACTGATACATACATGGATGTTTCGTATTTGCAACTGAATAGGTTTTAATTGGTTGTGATGGAGTGAACTCTGTGGTTGCAAAGTGGTTAGGCTTCAAGGAGGCCGCTTTTGCCAGAAGATCTGGAATCAGGGGATATGCACAGTACGAGAACAATCATGGGTTTGAGCCCAAGTTCATGCAGTTCTTCGGCGATGGTTTTCGAGCTGGGGTTATTCCTACTGATGAAAAGGCTGTTTATTGGTTTTTCACTTGGAATCCAACCAGTCAAGGTGATTTCTTTGTTTCATCCCAGAATTGTTTCCCTTGCATAAACCCTGAAAACAAGCTAAATTCTGTTGCAAATGGCACGCAAGCTAAATTCTGTTACATAACCCTTGCCCTTCTTGCAGATAAAGATCAAGAACACAATTCAGCTGTGTTGAAGCAAATTGTGTTGGACAAGCTTGAGAAAATGCCAAGTGATGTAAGATCAGTCATAGAAAACACCGAGCTACATAACTTCTTTTCATCGCGACTGAGATACAGACATCCATGGGAGCTCTTGTTTGGAAACATCAGCAAAGGCAATGTTTGTGTTGCCGGAGATGCATTCCATCCCATGACTCCTGATCTTGGCCAAGGTGGTTGTTCTGCATTGGAAGATGGTGTTGTTCTAGCAAGGTGCCTTGGTGAGGTATTCTCCAAGAAACAAGGAACACATTTGAAAGATGCTGGTGAAGAGGAACAACAATACAAGAGGATTGAGGAGGCTTTGAAGAAATATGCAAACGAGAGAAGATGGAGAGGCATTGATCTCATTTCCACAGCTTATATGATTGGTGTTTTTCAGCAGGGTGGTTCTAAATTGGTTGACTTTTTGAGGGACAAATTCTTAGCTTCTTTCCTTGCTGGTTTGTTACTCAAGAAGTCTGGTTTTGATTGTGGGAAATTAGACAACTGCTAGCGAAGTGAGAGAAATCTTTGCATGAATTGTGATTGCTTAATTCACTGGAGAATTAGGGTTTAGTGTTTAAGGTTTAGGGTCCGAGTCATTTTATCATAAAATAAGAAACTGTTATCCCTTTGTAAAATGATATGTGAAAAATAGTTGTTACCATATGATCCAAATAAATTCGTAAATTGAATTCTTCAAGTTCCCACACCTACCATTTCCTCTATTGATACAATTGGTGTTCCAAGTGAATGCTTACTGTTAAAGAATATGTTTGATCCGATAGACAAGGTGGTTAAATGATGACGTATATTACGAAGATTTCCGTCATACATTCTTTTTCAAAATAACAGCCTGGTGATATTATTGACATTATGTACTTCAGAAGGAACCAGATTTTGATTTGGATATTAAAGAAGATGTTGAGGCAGAATGCTATAAGTTTGGGAAGTTGAAGCACATCTTTGTTGATAAGTGAGTATTGTAAGCTTTATGTTCCTCTATTCCTTCCATGAGATGATAAGTTGCAGCTTTTTTATCTTTTCATTTTTATGATAAGCAGGAATAGCGCTGTTTTTGTATTCTTACGGTTCGAAATACTCAATCTGCAACGAGTGCACAACGTACCCTACATGGAAGATGGTTTGCTGGAAAGATGATCACGGCAAGCTTTATGTTGCAAATGATTGATTAGTTTTATTCTCTTTTTTATTTTTCCAGATTTTCACAGCTTATGAGATTTCTAATTCCCTAACCACAAATTATTTTAAATCATGTGAATGCTTGGCAGGTTCCCAAGTGTGAGGCTGTACATCGAACTCAATCAACTCCTCTTTTTTCTTAGCTCTTTCACTACACTCGAGTATTCGTCCATCACACCACCGCACATATCTTAGGACATGCCATCCAAATTACCTTTGTCGAGAATACTTTGGATGTTTCACATAGATACTCCTTAAACACCGGACCAATAAACAATCGGCTATGATACCACTTGTTGGGCCATCTTAGAGAGCTCCCGACCATCGGGGAGACTTTAGGAAAGAACCAAGTGAAAGAACATAAAATGACATTACATTTAATTCAAAATCGTGTCAAGGTAATGAGTCTCTCATCTTATAACTCAGCTCTCTTTGTTCTCTTAGATGTTACTCACACTTAAACCTTAACAATTATTGCATGATTAATCTATATGTCTATGTGTGCTACTGTACATTTCTATACACATTTTGTCTTCTTTTATTTTGATTTTTGTGTTGAGGTACACTATTTTTGTGCTATACGTAACTATTTCGTATGTCGTATTTATGTATTTTGTGAATTTTTCTGTGCTAATATTTACATTCTCTGTGTTATATATATAAAGAGAAGTTATTCAATTCAAATGTAAATTAGTATAGATATGAGAGATTCTCTTACAATACAAATTTTACACTTTACATTTTAAAAAAAATTTAAATAAAATATAAACATTTAATATCTATGTACACATTATACACACAAACACATCACCCACTCACACGCGCCCCAAAAAAAATTTCACCTCGTGAAACGCGTTATTTCTCTCTCTTCTTCCTTCTTCCATCATTTTCCGCGTTATTTCTCTCTCTTCTTCTTTCTTCCACTGTTCTCTTCTCCGTCCTCTTTTTCTTCTTCCTCATTCTACTTCATCTTCCTCTTTTCTTCTTCTTTCTTCATTTTTTTTCTTTCTTCTTCACCATCTTCGCCTCCATCTCCGCCCTGCCTCCGCTTCTGCCTCTATCACCATTTCATACCGCGCTTCCGTCTCCACTTCGTACTCCGCCTCCTTCTCTTCTTTTTCCTCCTCCTCTTCCTTCTTTTATGTTATGTTGTTGTTGTTCTTCATCTTCTTCCTATATTATGTGGTTGTTTTTGTTCTTTTTCTTTTACTTCTCCTTTTATGTTACGTTGTTGTTCTTCTCCTCCTTCCTCTATTATGTGGTTGTTTTTGTTCTTCTTCTTCTATTTGTTCTCCTTCCTCTGTTACATGATGGTGGTTGTGATTGTTGTTGTTTTTTAATTGATTTGTTTGTTTTATTATTATTAAGTTTAAAATTCTGCTCAAATTGGTTTAAAATTCTGCTCAAATTAGTTTAACATTCTGTTAATCTACACATGAAAATTCTGCTCAATTTGATTTAACATTCTGTTCATCTAGATATGAAAATTCTTCTTAAATTGATTTAACATTCTGTTAATCTAGATATGAAAATTCTGCTCAAATTGGTTTAAAATTTTGCTCAAATTGGTTTAACATTCTGTTCATCTGGTCAAATTGATTTAACGTTCTGTTCATCTAGATATGAAAATTCTGCTCAAATTGGTTTAAAATTCTGCTCATCATATGAAAGTTCTGCTCAAATTGGTTTAAAATTCTACTCAAATTGGTTTAACGTTCTGTTCATCTAGATATAAAAATTCTGCTCAAATTAGGTTTAGATTCTGCTCATATTTTACAACAATTGCCAGATTCAAACCAAAAAGCAGAATCTAAATCTAATTTGAGCAGAATTTTAAAATGAGATGAACAGAATCCTAAATGATTTTAATATTCATCATTTAATGTTTTCAAACACTCAGATTCAAACCAATTGCACGAAATTCTTTTCCGTCTATGAGGTTGGTTTTAGTGAAATGCTGTTAAATTTTGTAATTGCTCTATTTTTGTAATTTTTGTGCGATGTGGGTGAAGAGTACATTCAGAGTACTTTTGAATATTTAATGGCGAAGTAAAGCAATGGCAGAAGAAGAAGAACAACAACAACTACTACCAGAACGTAACGGAGAAAGAGAAAGAGGATGAGGAAGAAGAAGGTAGAGAAGAACAAAGATGATGAGGAAGAAGAAGGCAGAGAAGAACAAAGAGGATGAGGAAGAAGAAGAGATGAGGACGAAGGCGAAGATGGAGATGGAGGTGGAGGCAGCTATTGAAAAGAAGAAGAAGAGTAGCGTGCGTGTGACGTGCGTGATTGGATAGGTGATGGGTTTTGGGCGTGAAAACACGCACCTGCAGTGAGAGTGGAAAAGGTTTGTGTGTATGATGTGTTTGTGTGTACATGTAGCATTATTGAAATATAAATATAGTTCTGGTATATTTTTTTAATAAAAGCCACGTCTATACTATTTATATCTTAATTGAATAAGCCTCATGTATATATTTTTTTGTTGACTAGCCTCATGTATATATACTACATCTGTGAGTGGGGTTGCTTTGTTTTTAATATCCTATTGCTGTTTTTGATAGCGGCAATGGTTTTTGCAAATTTAGCTAGACACACTACGGTAATTCAACTTTGGCTGATGATCATAGGCTATTTTACTCCAGTATCCTATTTTGGAAATTTATTCCTCAAATACCTTTATTTTCAAACATTTGACGCATCTGCCTTCGTTTGGCCACAGTGGCAGCTGATCTTTTTTTTTTTTTACTTACTGATTCTGAGGCGTCTTTGCGTTTAACGGATCATATATGGAGGCGTGGAAGCGGCTAACGCCTCCCTATGAGATGAAACCATTTGCAAAAGCTCATTCAGAGGGGAAACGACTTTGCGAAATGCACTTCTTTGTTGAAAAACGCTAAATCCTTTGCCAAACAAGGACATTTGTGTCAATTATTTGAAAACAGGGATATTTGAGGAATAAATTTCTAAAATAATGGTACTTGAATAAAATAGCCGATGATGATAATATATCAGACCAAGTTTTGGGAGTGTGCAACGGTAATTTTCTAATTTGTTTACATTTTTAATTTTCTGGCGTGACTTTTTTGAGTGACTCTTTAAGGTTGGGTATGTGTTATGAATTATGAATGATGATACAATGTCTTAAGAATTTTCTTAAATATCTTTTTAACCAATACAAGTAAAAAAAAAAAATTTTTCCTCTTTGTTTTGAAGTGGAAGAGTAGTTAAGAAATTGTATTAAGAATATGCTTGGTTGAATCTGCGATCTACATGACGATTAACTTTAATTTGTTCTAACCATAATTTAGCTACTCACGTTGAAAAATGTTAGTTAAAGCATAATGTTAAAGTTAAACTATAAATTTAAAAGTATTTAAAGTTAGTGGTTAGGAATGATAGTCAAAATAAGTTAAATTAATGATCATCTAGCATTTTTTATTTTTATTATTGTATTGCATGTAAAATGTTTTTCCAAACAATAATGGTATATTCAATAAAAATTCAGCCAACAACTTAAATTAGATGTTTTATTTCTTTAGATTTTGAATGTTCTGTTTCTAAAGAAATATAAAGTTGGCCGATGCTTGTTTTATGTTTCAGATATTCTATGGTCTTCATTATGAATGTTCTATTAATAATAGTTATGGATGTTTTATTTTTTGTTGGGTAATTTATTGGTTGAAAAATTATTGATTGAAAAATTATTGATTATGTATATACATCCTTTTCCAAAACAGTGATTAGTGATATCAATGATTAATAAATAAAATATTAGGTATAATTAGAAGGTGTTAAAAATAGGAAGGGGTGCTTAACCAGTCATCATCAACAAATGAATTATGGGACCCTCTCCAGTTAAAGTAAATCTTTTTGTGCTTTAGTTTCTTTAAAAAAAATTAAAATTAACTTAATGTTTAATTCGTTTTAATTTTATCTTTGATATTTATTATGATATATTTCAATTTTATCATTATCATTACAAATAATTAATAAAAATTCAGCCAACAACTTAAATTGGATATTTTATTTCTTTGTATTTCTTTTTTTTTTTTATCAAAGGTAGTTGTATTTTATTTTACTGAGCAGAAAAAATAATACATATGAGTTGGGTCCAACTTGGACAACAAAAAACAAAAGAAAGTGGGATCTCCACAGAAATTAAAGATGTAAATATCAAATAAACTTAAAGGGAAAGATAGTAAAAAACAAAGAAAGGTGGTATCTTTGAAACTCAATCTTGATCGGTTGAGGCAAAAATCATTTGGAGAAGATGCAGCTTCGAAGATATGTTGGCGCACTGGAAGACAGTCGTGAATTTTTCATAGACCATAGTACCCGTAAGATTATATAGAAACCACAAGATCTCAATTTAAATTCCACCATTCGAGATTGATTGTTGGTTTCACGAATAAAACCGTTCTTGGGAGAGTAGGATATACAAATCCTTTTAGTTTATGGAAGGTCAGGGGTCTCTCCAAACCCTAACAATTCCTGCCAAAGACTCTTATGTCATTTTGAACACCAATCGGAGGTGTCATCCACCTC
This sequence comes from Stylosanthes scabra, assembly GCA_036250425.1. NCBI lineage: Eukaryota > Viridiplantae > Streptophyta > Magnoliopsida > Fabales > Fabaceae > Stylosanthes > Stylosanthes scabra. The sequence goes on along the minus strand of JASCZI010211650.1, from coordinate 69,002 downwards.
AATAATTATCTAGAAATAAGCCTCCATTGTTCGAGATGCAATAGATTAATTGGCAAAGAGTCTTCTAATAAACCTATTCAACATAAATCTTCACTTATTCTCTAATATCTTTTGAGTATTCAAATGAATAAGAGAAAATTCTAACAGAATACTAGAAAAATACTATTAGGGCACAAGGAAAAACCCTAATAGGGTACAAGAGAAAACTCTAACAGAACACTAGAGCACAAGAAAAAACCTAATAGGGCGCAAAAAAAAAAATCTTAATAGGGCACAAAAGAAAACTCTAGCAGAACATTAGAGTAAAAGAAATCCTGATAGGGCACAAGAGAAAACCCTAAACAGTAGTTTCAGACGTTCTTTGTTGGCTCATTTGTGGGTAAAATGTTTTTCCAAAAGAGTGATTAGTGATAACAATGATTAATAAATAAATATTAGGTATAATTAGAAGGCGTTAAAAATAGGAAGGGGTGCTTAACCAGTCATCATCAACAAATGAATTATGGGACCCTCTTCAGTTAAAGTATATCTTTTTGTAATTTAGTGTTCCGTAAAAAAATTAAAATTATCTTAATGTTTAATACGTTTAAAAAAAAATTCTACTATAAAGATATTTAAGTGTCTTCTGACAAAGATAAATGAATAATTATCACATTTAGAGTTTATCTCTCGTAATAATAATATTGACTAGATTTTAATGACACAAATCAACGATCAAGAATTAACACTTCTTCACCAATACCTCACCTTACCCTAAATATATTGACCACAAATTGAAATGAATTGAACGATGAGAAGAATTTTGAAAATTCAAGAAAATGTTCTTTAAATAATATACTAATAAGCCATCAGCATAGTCATCATAATATATAAGGTCTTTGCATGTGGTCTGCTTAATCCTAACATTCAGTTTATTAATATTCCCCCCAAAAAAGCAAAAGCATGGAAACAACAAGAGTGTTAGTTGAAGAAGATATTGTGATTGTTGGTGCTGGAATTGCTGGCCTCACTACTGCCTTAGGACTTCACAGGTATCTTCCATGAAAACTATAGACTATAGTATTATATTTAATCCATATGATGATTATATGAATTGTTGGTGCAGATTGGGTATCACAAGTTTGGTGTTAGAAAGTTCAGATAAATTGAGAGCCGCTGGTTTTGCTCTAACAATATGGAAGAATGCTTGGAAGGCTTTGGATGCCGTTGGTGTTGCACACATCCTCCGACCCAAACATCTTCAACTTCAAGGGTAACTACCAACTAACTATTTCTCATATTACTTATTCCGATTGTGGAAATTTACATACACTTAACTTCATGTGAAGATAGTTTACAAATGTTATATAATAATTTAGTCAAACACGTTAAGTTATCTCACGGTTTTTAACAAGCAACTTTCCATGAAGTCAACTGCATGCGAGTAATTCATGTATTCACATTGTCAATGTTGACTTATGCGTGATCTTTCGGGTTTCAACTAGTTAAATTGAATAAGAACTCGAATTTGTTTGCAGGAACGAGATTACTTCACTGATCACGGGGCAACATACATCAACTATTTCTTTCAAGGAACAAGGAAAGAAGTGAGTTACACTCTATTTAGGGCTTTTGTATGATTATTGTTCAATTCTCTAATTTGATCTGAGAATTTTGCTATATGGAATGGGTTTCCAATTGATGCAGTGAAATCCGTTGTGTTAAAAGACAATTGATGTTGGAAGCACTTGCCAGTGAGCTTCCTAGTGACAGAATTAGGTACTTGTCAAAGGTTGTTGCTATTGAGGAATCTGGATTCTCTAAGATACTCCATCTTTCTGATGGAACAACCATCAAAACTAAGGTAATTCGCAATGTGTTACATTACACAACATACATAACTAACAAGTAACAAGTTTAGTGAAATGAATGCAAGTTTTGTGACTGAATAATAGGTTTTGATTGGTTGTGATGGAGTGAACTCTGTGGTTGCAAAGTGGTTAGGCTTCAAAGAGGCCGCTTTTGCCGGAAGATCTACAATCAGGGGATATGCAGAGTACAAGAACAATCATGGGTTTGAGCCCAAGTTCATGCAGTTCTTCGGTGATGGTTTTCGAGCCGGGGTTATTCCTACTGATGAAAAGGCTGTTTATTGGTTTTTCACTTGGAATTCAACAAGTCAAGGTGATGTTTTTGTTTCAGCCCAGAATTTTTTTCATTGCATGAACCATGAAAACAAGCTAAATTATGTTAAATGCACACTACTTTGAACAATCATTTTACAATGGCTATTAGCCAATGACATTTTAAAGTTAAGCTCTCCATTCTTGCAGATAAAGCTCTTGGATATAATTCCGCTGAGTTGAAGCAATTTGTGTTGGACAAGCTTGAGAAAAGGCCAAGTGATGTAAGATCAGTCATAGAAAACGCCGAGTTACATAACTTCTTTTTGTCGCGACTGAGATACAGACATCCGTGGGAGCTCTTGTTTGGAAACATCAGCAAAGGCAATGTTTGTGTTGCCGGAGATGCATTCCATCCCATGACTCCTGATCTTGGCCAAGGTGGTTGTTCTGCATTGGAAGATGGTGTTGTTCTAGCAAGGTGCCTTGGTGAGGCATTCTCCAAGAAACAAGGAACACATTTGAAAGATGATGATGAAGAGGAACATCAATACAAGAGGATTGTTGAGGCTTTGAAGAAATATGCAAATGAGAGAAGATGGAGAGGCATTGATCTCATTTCCACAGCTTATATGATTGGTGTTATTCAGCAGGGTGGTTCTAAATTGGTTGGGTTTTTGAGGGACAAATTCTTAGCTTCTTTCCTTGCTGGCTTGTTACTCAAGAAATCTGGATTTGATTGTGGGAAATTAGATAACCGCTAGTGAATGCTTGGCAGGTTCCCCAGACATATGAGGATACATTCGCAGATAGCAGATGAATTTTCATTGGTCCATCCTTTGGTAATTATTACATGATGAATCATGTAACTAAGTAATTTACTCTTCCAACTTCCCAAGTTGGAAAGTTTCTGTTTGCAAAAGCCACTAATGGAAGAATGGACAAAAGTATATACGATTTTTTATACGGAAGATAAAAATATACATTATTTATTTAATGAGTCAAATATACAGACAAATGATGTTCTCTATTGGACACATCCACCCCTTCGTTAGTTTTGGTATTTCCGTACACCGTGTGTGCTTTTGCCTTTCGATATATAGATATGTCTAGTTGGAATTACCATTTATGTGTACATTTGACTGATTAAATAAATGGTGTGTAGTTTTATCCTCTGTGTAAAAAATCATACTTAATTTTGTCCATTCTTCTACATGTGTTAGTTCTGCGGGGTTGCTTTGATAGTGGCAATCGTTTTCGCAAACATAAATACTATTTGCACACTATAATTCAGCCATTAAATCAGTCATTTAGTATTTTAAGTCATTTTTAATATATATTTTATATTTCAATATGTATTTTATATTGATGATGACTGAATTTTAGTGTTATGCAAATTTAGCCGGACACAATAATGTAATTCAACTTTAGCTGATACGATAATATCTCAGACCAAGTTTTGGGAGTGTGAAACAGTAATTTTCTAATTTGTTTACATTTCTAATTTTCTTTCGGGACTTTTTTTTTTTTTTTTGTCTTGAGTGACTGTTTCAGGTTAGGTATGTGTTATGAATTATGAATGATAATATAATATCGTAAGAATTTTCTTAAATATCATTTTAATCAATACAAGTAAAAAACTATTTTTTCCTCTTTGTTTCGTAGTGGGAGAGTAGTTAAGGAATTGTATTAAGAAAACACTTGGTTGAATATGGGGTGTCATTTTCAGACTGTCAGCAATGATGATTTCTTTTCACCACGCCAACCGAGATATATTGCATGAGCATAACACGTTTTTGCCAACACAGTGATTAGTGAAGTTATAAAAAAAAACATTATAAAAAAAATATAAATATACTTTACCTTCAGTAATATATTAAATTAATATGTCATAAGCATAGTCCTGATTATATATTTCCAACTGCACTATATAAGGTCTTTACATGTGGTCTGCTTAATCCTGACATTCAGTTTGTTAGCATTCCCCAAACCAACCCCCAAAAAAAAGAAAAGCAAAAGCATGGAAACAACAAGAGTGTTAGTTGAAGTAGATATTGTGATTGTTGGTGCTGGAGTTGCTGGCCTCACTACTGCCTTAGGACTTCACAGGTATCTTCCATGAAAATTATAGTCTATTTTATTATATTTAATCCATAGAAAAAGACTAGAAATCAACACATTATGATTAATTAATAGATAGTCAACACAATATTACGGATAATAATTCATATAAATTTTGGATGATATATGAGTTACAGATGATAACTCATGTATATTTTGGATGATAACTTAATGATTGACTCCTAATAATTCCCTAACGTTAGTTCCGTAGCATTGTTCTATTCCATACGATGATTATATGATTTAGAGATAATAATATGAATTGTTGGTGCAGGTTGGGTATCACAAGTTTGGTGTTAGAAAGTTCAGATAAACTGAGAGCCACTGGTTTTGCTCTAACAATATGGAATAATGGTTGGAAGGCTTTGGATGCCGTTGGTGTTGCACACATCCTCCGACCCAAACATCTTCAACTTCAAGGGTAACTACATACTAACTATTTCTCTTTCTTATTCCCATGGTTGAAACTTTAATTTAAATTAATGTGAAGTTGATAGCTTAAAATCATTAGATAATAATTTAATCAGATATATCAAAATTATCTAATGATTTTCAGCAAACAACCTCATATAGAGTCAATTGAGCAAAGTTAATTGAATGTGAGTATCCACTATTCACATTGTCAATGTTGACTTATGCGTGATCTCTTGGGTTTCAACTAGTTAAATTGAATAAGAACTCAAATTTGTTTGTAGGAATGAGACCACTTCATTGATCACGGGGCAACGTACATCAACTACGCCTTTCAAGGAACAAGGAAAGAAGTGAGTAGTAAACTCTATATGCATCAATTTCACTCTATTTAGGGCTTTTAATTATTATTCACTATTTCTAATTTGATATGAGAATTTTGCTATATGGGGTGGTTTTCAATGCATGCAGTGAAATTCGTTGTGTTAAAAGGCACTTAATGTTGGAAGCACTTGCCAGTGAGCTTCCTAGTGACAGAATTAGGTACTTGTCAAAGGTTGTTGCTATTGAGGAATCTGGATTCTCTAAGATACTCCATCTCTCTGATGGAACAACCATCAAAACTAAGGTAATTAGCAATGTGTTACATTACACAACATAGATAACTAACAAGTTTAGTGAAATGAATGCAAGTTTTGTGACTGAATAACAGGTTTTGATTGGTTGTGATGGAGTGAACTCTGTGGTTGCAAAGTGGTTAGGCTTCAAGGAGGCTGCTTTTGCCACAAGATCTGAAATCAGGGGATATGCAGAGTACAAGAACAATCATGGGTTTGGGCCTAAGTTCATGTATTTCTTCGGCGATGGTTTTCGAGCTGGGGTTATTCCTACTGATGAAAAGTCTGTTTATTGGTTTTTCACTTGGAATCCAACCAGTCAAGGTGATTTCTTTGTTTCAGCCCAGAATTGTTTTCCTTGCATAAACCCTGAAAAAAAGCTAAGTTCTGTTAAAGGTGCACTACTTTGAACATTCATTTACAATGGCTATTAGCCAATGACATTTAAAATTGGAGAAAATAATAAAAACTACCCGCAAAAGATTCACACGCTGATAAAACTACCCATAAAAGAAAGAAACAAGTTTTCTAACCATAAAATATGAGTTTCGTCCCACAAAACTACCCAATTATTAATGGCTTGTTACCAACATTTGGGTAATTTTGTCAAAGAGCTCATCTTTCATGGGTCGTTGCCAGAATCTTTTGTGGATAGTTTTTTTTTCTTTTCTTCTTTAAAATTAGGCTTACCAATGTTGCAGAAAAAGATCAAGAACATAATTCAGCTAATTTGAAGCAATTTATGTTGGACAAGCTTGAGAAAAGGCCTAGTGATGTAAGATCCGTCATAGAAAACACTGAGCTACATAACTTATTTTCATCGCGACTAAGATACAGACATCCATGGGAGCTATTGTTTGGAAACATCAGCAAAGGCAATGTTTGTGTTGCCGGAGATGCATTCCATCCCATGACCCCAGACATTGGGCAAGGTGGTTGTTCTGCATTGGAAGATGGTGTTGTCCTAGCAAGGTGCCTAGGTAAGACATTCTCCAAGAAACAAGGAACACATTTGAAAGATGATGATGAACATCTAGAGGAACAACAATACAAGAGGATTGAGGAGGCTTTGAAGAAATATGCAAATGAGAGAAGATGGAGAAGCATTGATCTCATTGCCACAGCTTATATGATTGGTGTTATTCAGCAGGGTGGTTCTAAATTGGTTGGCTTTTTGAGGGACAAATTCTTAGCTACTTTCCTTGCTGGCGTGTTACTCAAGAAATCTGGATTTGATTGTGGGAAATTAGACAACTGCTAGTGAAATGAGAGAAATCTTTGCATGAATCTTGAACACTTAATTCACTGGAGGAAGGTATTAACAGGTTCTATGATGATTTCTAAATTAGTTAAAAATAAGTCCTTTTGTAAATTGAGTTCTTGTTTATCACAAAATAAGAAACCGTTATCCTTTTGTAAAATGATGCAAATTCTTATGTTGCCTTTACCATTGAGGGGTTGTTAATACATTTCTATCTATCTAATTATCTATCTGTTTTCTATACTAAAAGAAAGCCTAACTAAGCTTGAGAATCATTAAAAAATCAACTAACCAATAAAAATTTTAGTCAACATCAACCAACAACTTAAATTGAATATTTTATTTTTTTATTTTTGGATGTTCTGTTTTTAAGTTTCAGATGTTCTGTTTCTAAAAAAATATAAAGCTGGATGATGTTGCTTTAGGTTTTGGATGTTCTACAGCTTCCATTCTAGATGTTCTATAAATAATAATTTCAGATGTTCTAATCTTTTGTTGGCTAATTTGTTGGTTAGAAAATTACTGGTTACCTATACTTTTCCTTAGAGAAAGTATATGTAACCAATATTTTTCTAACCAATAAATAGAATATCCGTAACCACTGTTTATAGAACGTCCACAATGAAAGTCATAGAACATTCGAAACCTAAAACAACTAACAATCAGCCAACTTTATATTTTTTAGAAAAATGATATCTGAAACCTAAAGAAATAGAGCATTCAATTTAAGTTATTAGTTGATATTGGTTGAATTTTTATTGATTACTTAGTATTGTTGTACTCAAAATTCTCCTATATTCCACACGTGTCATATTATGTTTAAAATAAAATAAAAATAATAGATTAATAGAATGAATATTATACAAATTTTCATAATTTAAGAACATATCAATTTAACCAATAGAACAAAATTTTTTAACCATGGAGATGTTACAAAAAGAAGAGAGGAAGGAGGAAGGAAAACCAAAATAAAAGAAGGAACGCCTGGTGAAGTGGGGGAAGGAAGAGAACAATAATTTTTCCTTTCTTGATAAATTGATTGATAGTCATCCAAAAAAAATTGATAATCAATAATGTTTTAGGCGTCAGCAATGACAAAAAGCTAAATTACTACAGAGTAGATACAATGCATGTTGCCATGTTCCATAAAATGGTTGCACTTCAAATTTGCCATCTTTTTTAGTCCAAAAAAGAAAAAAATTTGCCATCTTTTGATCTCTCGGCACTCTTGCCTAACAATGAAAATACTGACGGTAATGATTAATGATGCAATAGTCAAAGTCGTGTCACGGTCCTGGAAACACTTCTTCAACACTACCGGGATTTGAATTTTCTCAACCTTTAAGTTAAAATAAAGTTAATCGGATTTTTTTTTAAAATAAATAAAAAAAATTCTAAATTTACACATATGGGTGTGAGTACACGAATTTACAAAAATAAGCCCTCTTTACTTATCTCAGGATCAATAGTCCCGAAATGAGATTTACACGTATCTCGGGATCAGTGACCTTGAAATATACAAAAAACGAAATTTTGACACTATCTCAGGGTCAGAGACCCCGAAATACACTCAACTTTTGTGAAAATCCGTTGAAAGCAAATGACACTGCATAACCTACAAATTACTCCATCTAATAATCATTTTTTAGTATTCAATAGTTATTTATATAAAACTCTATTAGATTACACAAAAAATATCATATATATTATGTTAGTGAAAATTAAAATACGTTCTACATTTTTTTTATAATTTGTTATCATTCTTTAAATGTATTTTATATAGGTAACTAATAATTTTTTAACCAATAAATTAGTCAATAAAAGATGAAACATCCATAATTATTGTTGAAAAATGATTAGGAGGCCTAAAACTTAAGCCTAATTAAAAGTTATAGAACATCCAAAACTTTGAGCGACCGTTAGCCAACTTTGTATTTAAAAAAAAAAAACCAGAACGTCAGAAACTTAAAGCAAGGAACAGAGTATCAAATTTAAGTTGTTGGTTGAATTTTTATTAGTTACTTAGTGTTGTTATTTTATTAATTTAAAATTAATATATTTAACCAAAAATAAAAGAAACGATTATAAATTATTTAGAAAATGAAAAAAGATATATAATTTTATTCTACCCCGAGATACATGCAAACCTCATTTCGGGACTATTGACTCCGAGATAAGTAAAAATGACTTATTTTCATAAATTCGTGTACCCATACCCATACGTATAAATTTAGAATTTTTTTATTTATTTAAAAAAAAATCCCAAGTTAACCTATCTCTCAATATTAACACTAAAATTAATAATATAAGAGAATATAAAATATGAAAAATTTGGTAAAAATTACTTTACTAACACAAATGATTAGTATAAATGACTTACATATTCAAATTTCAAACTATTACTCGTATTTATACTAATCCACCTTCCTAATGGATGGCTAGGATTAAATATAATTAACAGTCCATATTAAATATCAAGAACCTTCATTACAAATATTTAATTTATCACACTTTTCCAGATACTTTTAGATCATTCTACCATACTCTTTATTATTCTATATATACATATACTTTATAGAATATTCTATAACTTTTCATAATTTTCTAGGTCATTCTACAGTCTTCTAGGACATTTCGAGATATTTTAGAACATTCCGAAAATATCCAGAACATTTTCAAATGCTCTAGAATATTATTTAAATACCGTTAAAAATAATCTTCTAAAATTTACGGTGGCATAGGCAGGGGCGGATTTAGAGGGGGTAGCATAGGCCTTGGCCCCCCAGAAATTTAGAAATATTTATATAGTGCAACAATTTGTATGATTTATTTTTTGGTTCAGTTGGTTCCCTTTCTTATACTAAAGTAATATAACTTGAAGGACATGGGTCAAACCCCATTGTTTTCGACTTTTTAACCTTTTTTCAAATAAATAATTTTTTTTTCTTCTTTCTTCTAGTCTTTATTTTTTATTTCCTTCCTTAATTCTTACATATATTATTATATTAAAATAATTAATTTATATATTAAATCCTAATTTAATGTAATAGAAAAATATATAGGTAACAAATTAAGTTTTTTTTATCAATATAAAAATTCACAAAGAAATAACAAATTAATTTATTTTAAAATTTATTATTTTCTCATAATATTAAAATTATGACAAATTAATTTTTTTAAATGTCGCCAAATTTAAGATATCATATTTAATTATATTAATTTTTAATTTTTGGCCTCCTTTACAGAATTTCTGGATCCGCCCCTGAACATAGGCTTAAAAATGACCTAAAATTATTTTATTTAATTTAATATTTATAATTTTATTATATATGTAATACTTGTAATTATGTAGTTATTATATCTAGTAATTAGTTAATACAAATAAAAATGAAAAGATAAATTATCAACACTTTTTTTTTTGGACTTTAAATTATCAACACTTATATGGATAGTTTTATAAATCACAACACCCCACTTTTTTAAGTGATTATTTCTGGCTTTTGTATATATATGTTTATATACTCTTCTACCTTTCCTCAAATATATTAACTATTTGCAATTTTTTTCAATAAAAAAAAAAGTTAGCAAAATATGAAAGAGTAATGTTAGGAAATTAACGTTAAGGACTAATAGGAAGTCAATAAATATAATTAAAAAAATAATAAATAGTAAAAAAAAGAGAGAAAAAAAAATAATATTAACTTTCTATTCTTTTCCTAATATTAACTTCTAAGACATTCTTATGAAAATATGGAAATGTTAATCCAATAATTTCTCTTGAGTCTTGAGCCAAATAGAAAAGAATCACGGCACTTTTTAGTATCTTACTCTTATCGTAAGCACAATTGTCATCTTCTTTGACTAAAAGCACTATATAAACTTGCGCTTGTGCTTGTGCACTTTTGTGTGATACCCAAAGCTTGACAACTCAATCCTAAAATTCAACACTTTTCCCCACAAATAGAAAAAGGATAATAATCCAATCCAATTCCATATGTAATAAGAGAAGAACATAATAAACATACATAACACAACACATACAACAAGCTTAAGGCCTATTAAGCAATGGAAACAGCAGCAGCAACAATATTAGTTGAGGATATTGTGATTGTGGGTGCTGGTATTGCTGGCCTTACAACTGCCTTAGGACTTCATAGGTAAAATTCAACTTCTAAATTTATGTTTCACATTTTTAAAAAATATATTTTGTATTTTAATATATATTCCGCAAGAATAGCTGATTTGACAGGTGATTTTTGGTGCAGTGGTTGGTATTTAAATTACCATCTAAGTGACTAAGTCCAATGTAGAAAACTATAAAAGTACATAGAAATGGAATGAACAATATAC
>JASCZI010211650.1:43327-54067 GCA_036250425.1 Stylosanthes scabra | reverse complement strand
ATATATATATATATATATATATATATATATATATATATATATATATATATATATATATATATGTATGCGCTCTAGCATGTGAATTCAAGCATTATTAATGGTCTTATTCCGATCCTATATATATGTATGTATGCATATGTGCTATGTATGTATAAAGCAATAGCTTCATTATTACATACACAAGAAGCTTAGAATATATTAGCAAAATCCACATATATAAGAATGGTGGAGACTATAGTTGAAGACATTGTGATTGTGGGAGCAGGAATTGCTGGCCTTGCAACAGCTTTAGGACTTCACAGGTACATATATATATCTTCATCATAAATAATTAATTATCCCTTATACACTATGATAAATTTAATTTAACTATTATTAATAAGTGTGTTTAATTAGGTTGGGTGTGCCAAGTCTGGTGTTAGAATCAGCTGAGAAATTGAGAGTTTATGGCTTTGGACTCACTACTTGGACTAATGCTTGGAAGGCCTTGGATGTTCTTGGCGTTGGAGATATCCTCCGCCGTCGACACCTTTGCCTAACCAGGTAAATACGGTGAATAAAATTCGTTAAATGATTTAACATGTTTTAATTTACTAAATTGTTTAAGGCAAACATCTTAATTATTATTTTCGAAATGAAACATTTTTTTTTGGAAATTGAGAGAGAGAGAGGTGCATGTCCAAAATTTTCTTGTTTAGGTTCACTTAATTTATTTTTAGCTAATTCTTGAATGGAATATTGCAGGAATGTAACGACTTCTTTGATTACGGGCACCCAAACATCAACTACCTCTTTGAGGGGCACAGCAAAGCAGTTACGAATTATATGATAATAATAAGTTTAGAATCAATGATTATAAACTCTGGAGTTTGATACTTCAGGATGTACCTGACTTGTTTTCATAAGTTTATAATAAACATAGAATATCAAGTTAAATATATAAATACAATATATAATTGAATTTTTTTATATTAATTACATTTTTTGGAATATATATGCATGTGCTACAGTTGCGGGAACGTTGAAGTTCGTTGTGTTCTAAGGGAATTAATGGTGGAAGCACTTGCCAATGAGCTTCCAAGTGGAACAATCAGATACTCATCAAAGCTAATTGCAATAGAAGATTCTGGATTCTCCAAGATACTCCATCTTCAAGATGGAACAACCATTAAAACAAAGGTTTTGATTGGGTGCGATGGTATAAACTCGGTGGTTGCAAAGTGGCTGGGGTTCAAAGAAACGTGTTTTACAGGAAGGTATTGTGTGAGGGCTTGTGCTAAGTTGGGAAGCGATGATAATGATGGAGTTGAACCCAATTTCATGCATTTCTTTGGGAAAGGCTTTCGTTCTGGTTTTCTCCCTTGTGATCACAAAACCATCTACTGGTTTTTTACTTGGACTCCCTCATCCCAAGGTCAACTACTACTATATATATACATTATTACTCTTTCCATCTCTTTACTCCATTCATTGCTTCTATGAAGAATTAATAGATTGAGTGCATGTATATATGTTGTCCTTTTGAATATTTATTCGGGTGTGATTGGAAGAGATACATATAGAGATTAGGAAATTGAGATTAAATTGACTTTGTTGTTGTGTTTTATTTGAAATTTGCTAAGATAGAAATAGAGATATAAGACACAAATGTTTAGTATCGAAAACTTTGATGTTGAATAAGGATAAAAAATTATTAAAATTTCAGTCTCAATCTCTAAAAATTTCAATTTCCTTCGTCTCTACTTTCTGAAGGTACTGAAAATACTTAAATTTTAAGACTGTTAATTTCTGTTTTTATCAATCAAACACAATATTGAGTCTCTATTATCAAACACATTGTTAGTGATACAATTAGATCAAATTGAGAGAGAAGGGTGATTGGTATATAAGATGAGAGATTATATAAATTCATGGCCTAGAAGAAGCCGACTTGCATATAATATTTTGTCATTATATGTTCAAGAGATAGAATATATTTATCAGGTTATTAGTCTGCCTACATACATTAGACTCTATAACTGCGATTCTCTTCTTCACTATGCATTAACGGGAATGTTTGTGCACTGAATTGTTTTCTTATATAGTGTTTTCTTATTTTGTTTGTAATTTTTACTTGATTCCTTAACTGTATTTTTTATTTGTCTCTTTGTTTACATGTGAAATATACTTCTAAAAGCTAAATACATATAATTTTAAAATTTTAATATTAGAATGAATTTCATATATAATTTTGGGATTAAATTGGAGACTTAATTTAACAGACATGGAGATGGCAAAGAGCCCAACTAAGATGAAACAATTTGTGCTAAGCAAGCTTGAGAAAGCACCAAGTGAGATTAGAAGCATAATAGAAAAAACCGAAGCAGAAGATATATTCACAGCTCCATTGAGATATAGACCTCAATGGGAGCTAATGAGAGGAAACATTAGCAAAGGTAACGTTTGTGTTGCTGGAGATGCATTTCATCCAATGGCCCCTGACATTGCCCAAGGTGGTTGCTGTTCCTTAGAGGATGCTGTTGCTTTAGCCAAATGTGTTGCTGAGATATTTAACAACAAAAAGAAGAATATTGATTATGATAATAATGAAGAAGAAAAAGAAAAGGAGCTTTACAAAAGGATTGAGTCTGGATTGGAGAAATATGCAAATCAGAGAAGATGGAGAATCGTTGATATTAGTCTTACTTCTTTGCTGATGGGTTATTTTGTGGAAGGTGATTTGGATTTTGTAAGCCATTTAAGGGACAAGTTTTTTGGTTCATTGTTAGCACATGTGATGTTGAATAAGTCAGATTTTGATTGTGGTAGATACTAATAATTAAGCATTATCACCTCTTAGGCTCTTACTCTACAGAGATGTATAATAATGGAGAATTGTGCAATTAGTTGACCGTTGACCCTTTAAATTCGGTCAAAATCCAATGTCTCCCTTGAAAAGTCAACCCACCAACTATAAAGCTAGTTTTTTTTTTTGCCTTAAAATATTTTTTCCAAAGCCTTTTTCCTAAGTTTTTTTTCTAGAAATAAAAAAAAAGTTTAGAGAGCTCATAATTTGTTAACCAATAAATTACCAATAGATTTTTTTTTTCTTTTCTCTTTCTCTTTTTACCACCTATTATTTCTCTAATTACACTCATTAGCTCCTTATTAGTCCCATAATATTGGTTCCGTAATATTACTAAATAAAAACGAGTTAGCCCATATAACCTATGGAGTGATAATAAACTCTTTGGACCTAAAATTAAGACCCCTAAATACTCTTGGTGAAACATGGGGTTGTACGAAAAAAGTTAAATATTACAAGGAAGATTTTAAATTGGTAAAGATTTTAACCCCCATCCTCTAACACTAGTGGTAAGTAGTTTGGATTATTTAAATATCTAATTTCGAGTTCAAATCTTTTGAATTGCATGTGCAGAAGGGGACGTGGCTACGTCAAACCCCCGAAAGGAGCACTCAATAAGACATAAGGAATTAGTAAATCTATAATATTCTCATATAAAAAAGTTGTAAATATTTATTATTTTAACTATTAGATAATAAATTAAATTATTAGATTTTAGAATAGTTATAAAAGTGTTACTATTTTTTAAAAAATATGACTTAAATACCAAATTTTCATTAAAAAAAATTCATCATCGTCAAAGTAGTTAAAAATATTTTATTTTTTCCAAACTTCTCTATTAATATATCTTTCATAAAAAAAAAAAAATAGCACCCTATTTTGTTTGTTGGAATGACAAAAATAAAGAGAGAAAGAAAAGGGCTATGTTTCAACTTGCAGACGTGCCCACCTTGATCGCCATGCTTATTTTTACAGTCAGTTTGAAAACTTTTAATAATATAGAATTCAATTGAATTTCATTAAGAATTGAATTCCTATCAGAATTGAATTGAATTTCAGTGTTTGGAATATATTAATAAAACTACATAATTGAATTGAATTTCTGTGTTTGGAATGTATATTAATTGAATTGAATTTCTGTGTTTGGAATGTATATTAATTGAATTGAAGTTTATATTTAGACAATTTTACCCTTTATTAACATTAGATCATATTTAAATAATAAATATAATTAATTCTTTAACTAAGTTTATCCGATGAATAATTGAATTAACATATTCAACCTCAATTAAAATTACATACAAATTTAACATTAAAAAATATAATAAATTTAATCTAAAGTTAATTTTATGGTAGTACCTTTTGAATTTTGATTATTCTTTGATACCAGGCTTCACCAAAAGAAAAACATAAAAAAATACATCTTAATACAAAAAAGAAAGATGAGCTGCGCCTAATTTCTAAACAAATATGGAAATTCTTCTTTTGTTTAAAAATTAAATGAATGATCAATTCCAATGTAAGAATATTGCACTGACCCAATTCAAAAGTTTAACGTGATGAAGAGAAAAAAAAAAGTTTAATATATAATTTTTAAAAATAAAAAAAAAATTAAATAAAAAACATAAATAGAAGATAGGTCCAAGTAGGGATGAACAAAATGAGAGCCAAACACTTACAATAGATGACGCTGAAAAAAATAAACAAACACATGATTACTAGAAATGAATAATGGACAATGACAAAGGCTGAAATAAAATTGGTGGAAGAAAAGATGGTATATGAAAGAGAAGATAGTACATGAGAGAGGAATGTGTTGCCGCGTGTTCATAAAGAAAATGGGTGAGAGAAGCAAAAATAAATAATTAAGTATAGAGACATTTTAGATATTTTACATTTTAAATGAAATCTCAATGAAATAGAATTTCAAATCAAATCTATTTGACTTGGAATTGATTTTAAAAAAAAACAATAGCACTCATTTACTTAACTTTTGTTTCAAACATTGGAATTAATTGAATTCTTTTGGAAATTGAATTCTAAAGAATTTTCAAACAAGCTGTTACTAAAACATTAACACACATAATTCGAGTTATTCTTTTCTACAAACTGATTTTGAGCTTTATTTCTTTAATTCAAAAAATTTAATTTTATGTACTCTAGAAATTCAATGCAATGGATTAAATTTGTATACTTATCCAATCGCACAACCACAAATCCACTTTAGCAACCAATTTTGGTTGATTTAATTTGGTGGTGAAGCCGCTTGTTTCCTTAAATAGTTAAGTGTTGAAATTCAAATCTCATTCTACAAACAAAACTTCAAATAAAATTAAAATTTACAATTAAATAATTATGAATCTATCGAGTTGAAAGAAATGATAAAAAATAGAAAATAAAATTACATTAGCAGCGTAAGCCTAAACCCTAGAGTTCCTGAATATGATAAACACCAAATAGCACGTGTGTAATTCACCTATCTTATCCCATTATCATGCATCAACAAACAAAACTATAACAGGTATACATATAATTAATCTATGTGTTCTACTCTACACCTTTTCATTTTTGTATTATCTATGCCTACAATGGGTTGAAATTTAGATATAATGAGTCTATGTATGTGGCTAATCTGGATTAGGTATAAATAAGACAGTGGAATTATAGGCATAATTGCCAAGTTATTAGGCGTACATGACCGTGCTATAGGTATAACCAGCAGAACTAAAGATAATAGTTGTCGAGTTATAGTGATCAAATCAGATATTATCGTAAAATATAGTTTTAAAAACTAAATATATAATTTTAAAATTTTGATATTTGAATGAATATTTTATACAATTTTGAGATTATATTGAAGTACAAGAGTTGGCATTGTATTAATTTAGCAGCATGCTCTCTTCTCTTAATTAATTAATTTAACAGAGATGGAGATGGCAAAGAGCCCAAATAAAATGAAGCAATTTGTGTTGAGCAAGCTTGAGAAAGCACCAAGTGAGATTAGAAGCATCATAGAAAGAAGTGAAGCAGAAGATATATTCACATCTGCATTGAGATATAGACCTCAATGGGAGCTAATGAGAGGAAACATTAGCAAAGGTAATGTATGTGTTGCTGGAGATGCATTTCACCCAATGATGGCCCCTGACCTTGGCCAAGGTGGTTGCTGTTCCTTAGAGGATGCTGTTGCTTTGGCCAGGTGTGTTGCCGATGCTTTCAACAAAAAGAATGATTATTATGATAACGAAGAAGAACAAGAAAAGGAGGTTTACAAAAGGGTTGAGGCTGGATTGGAAAAATATGCAAATAAGAGAAGATGGACAAACATTAATATAAGTCTTACATTTTTGGTGATGGATTATTTTTTGAAAAAATGATTGCGACGCCTAAAACTTAAGCTTAATTCTACTTAAAAAAAATTTTAAATTTTTATATTTTTAATATTTTTTAAAAACAGGGTGATTTGAATTTTGTAAGTCATTTAAGGGACAAAGTTTTTCCTTCCCTTCTAGCACATGTGAGGTTGAATAAGTCAGGTTTTGATTGTGGTAGATACTAATATTAAGCATTATCACCTCTTACTCTTAGATATATGAATGATGTTCTGAAATATGATTGTTATGTAAAATAATTTTATACGTATATTCATATTAATAAAATAACAATATTTTAGGATGACAGTTTGAATGATATATAAAAAAATAAATATATGATTAAATAATTGTATAAAATATTTTATATAATTAATTCATCAAAATTTAACTCATAAAATTTATATTAAAATACAAAATATATATTAAACATATGCATAACAAACGCATGTGATTTTAATTGCTGGACCATATCACTCCACATATTTAGAGTACAATAATTAAAAAAATTACAATATATGAAGTATATAATTTTATAAAAAATATTAATTAATAATTAATTTTATGTGAATACCTAACATTCATTCATTTGTATACTTTTTAGGCCTCGAGGGAGTTATTGTCATCATATAGAGTTGCCGATTCAACTTTGAAATAAATTTATTGGACATATAAGATCTCATAAAGTCGTTAACATATTTTAGTTACAAAATAGATCGAATCTAAATTTCTACACAATTTGCATTGTTTTTTCTCCTTTTCAGAATCTGAAATCGGTATGCAATACAATAATACAAATGCTATTGATTAAAACACAAATGCTAACTGAATTAAAATTGCATTTATAAAGATTTTGATAAATATGTATCACGCAATGGAGGGAATTAATTAAGGCCATGCATGAATTCACCCTAAATCTCTGTTTATGCCTTACGTTTGCTAATAATAGAAGTATAAAATTATGCACAACTATCTTAGGGTGAAATTAAAGACTACTGCCTTAAAGATTCTCAACAAAGATTCTCAACAATCCAAAACTTGCATAACCATTAACCCCAAAAATCACTTTCATGACTTAGCTTGGGAACAAAACATGTTATATACCTTTGTTGTTTTTGTGGGAAAGGGAAAAAATGGCAGTGCTAAAAAAAAAGAGTTTTATTAAAAATTCACTAATATAATTTTTTTTTTAAAAAAAAAACCAACTTAATTTCATACCAATTCTCACTATGTTTATGCCTTTTGTAAAAATCACTTATTTCATGACTCTATTTTCTTATTCTTTCTCTTTTAGAAATTATTCGGTACAAAGATAAATTGATATAAATATAAAAAAAATTATAATATAAATTTTATCTCTTATATTTCATAAAAATGAAAGTGATATATATATATAGATCATCACATCTCTCAAACAAAAATCTACATCTATAGCATTTATATTTATACAGTACAAGCTTAATTCTATTTTATAAATAATATCTTTATAATTTAAATATATAATTATCCGATAATAACCACATTTTTATAAGAGTGTCAATAAAACAATAATGTTTGGTGTATAAATCGTAATTTTCATTTCTAATCCATTCTATCATGAGTAAATTATCAATTTCAACCATGAAGTTTTAATATTATGTTAAAATATTCCTGGAATTTATTTCAACTCTATTTAGTCTTTTAAGTTTAAAAATATATTTTATTTTAGTTGATGATAAGACAATTTTCATTACACATACGTTATTGTTATGATAATATAAATAGACGACTATCATGGTGTTTACCCAAAACAATATTATTTTATGAATAATGCTAAAATTAGGATGAAACGATATCATTAAGTGTTTATGATTAGAAGTAAAGTGAAAGTTTTTCTCTAAATATCCTTTGAAATAATGAAGTTGTTTTCATCCAATTGGAGCGATAATCGTAAAATAACATTTTTAGATATTTACTGTGACAACCGTCTATCAATATGAATTAAAAAATAAACTCATGGACTAAAGTGACATGCATTTTTTAAATTTAATGAACTAAATAGATTGAAAATGAGAAAGTCTTGGTAGCCAATATTAGGGAGACAATAAGAAATCAATATTATTTTTTCTTTTTTTTTCTTTTCTCTTTTACCACCAATTATTTTCCTAATTATATTTATTGGCTCCCTATAGACTCTCTAACGTTGATTTCGTATCATTATTCATTTAAAATAAATTTTAAAGATTATTTGAAATAGGAGAGTGAAACTTGATAGAATATTTAAATCATCTTATCATCTAATTGTATTGATTTTCCATTAGTTTATAGAAAATTGAAAAAAAAAATTTTAATAAATAAATTAAAAATCATATTTACTAAAATCCACTGAATGACAATTATTTATCATTTTATTTTCTATTAGCAGTACCGGTCTTAGGGCGGTACTGGGTTAATCTCAATACCGCCTTAAGGTGATACTGGTGTTATTTTTTTACGAATCAATTCGAACCATTACGCCTTAAGACGGTATTGAAATTAACTCAGTACTGACCTTAGAAAATAAAATGGTAAATAATTGTCATTCAGTGAATTTTGGTAAATATGATTTTTAATTTATTTATTTTAAAAAATTTTCCTTAGAAAATTATATTTAATTTAAAATAAATTACTTTTCACTCAACATAATGAAAATTATTACTTTTTCACTCAAAATAAAAATAAATAAATAAAATAAAATAAATTTGAGGTGCGCGTGGAATAGTGGAATCGTGTATGATGAAAGTATTCAAAACGTACGGTGTTGATGGACTTACCTAGGCAGCTGAAGCAATCTGAGAGCAGCACAATTACGTAAGTACCCTTATACCTCTGAATGAAACACAAACAAACCTTTCTCTCTGCGCACCCTCTTTCCTTTCGCATATTCGTGTTCTTCTTTCTTTCTCTCTTTCATTCTTTCGTCTTCGTCTTCTTCTTCTCCCTCTTCTTCATCTCATACCGCACCTTCTTCTTCGTTCTCGCTAGGTATTACTCTTTCAATCTCTTTCTTATCCGGTACCCATCGCTATACTTTTCTTCTTCTTTTCTTCAATTCATTGAATCTCTTTATGTATTATTGTTTCTGATTTCTGCAATTCCAATTCGTTTCTGCGATTCTTTTCGATTCTGTTTCGCTAGGGTTAACGTCGATGCAAGATGAATAAATAGCTCGTTTTACCGTTTCTTCTGAATGTCTCTTCTTTTTCCCTTTTTGTTTTTATTCTTTAATGGTGGATCAATTTGTCCTATTTGTTTGTGTTTTTTTATGTTTGAGCTGCATTAGGGTATGCAATACTGTTTTTGGCGATGAATTTAGGATTTTTATGGGGGATGATGGTGAATGAGATGCTGTCCGATTGAACAATAAATGGTTGTTGATGGCGCCCTGTGAAAGCCAATTTGAATTTGCAAACTGGGTTGGGATTGGCAGCTAGGCCATGTTCTTTGTCTGATTATGATAATGTTATTTTGGATCCTGAATGAGAGTGTGGTTTGTTTGTTTGTTTGTTAGTTTGTTATTGTGGAGATGAAGTTGGTTGGCAACTTTTTTCTTTTGGTGTGCTGTTTAATTTTGTTGTGACTTTCAAGTGTAGGATTGAAGTTATTCTGAAACCAATTTATTTAAATTAGATGTCTCTTGCACGGTTACATTTGTCATTATCTAGCTAGCTCACAAAGTAATTGATGATGATGCTATTGAAGGAGAGGTAGGGGTGGGTTAATAGTGCTTTTTATTTGTTTTTTCTTGTTTCAGCTTTTAATTTTATAACTTAAGCAAGATTAAAGATAAGATTATCTCTTGACATTGATGTATCATGATTTTAGATGGGAGTTCAACAACATGAAGTGCATTCCAGAGGAGACGAGGCTGGTGGGAATGCTTGCACCAGCAGTTCATCCAATCACGGTGATGCTATGAATCAATTGACTGTTAGCAATCCAAGTGTAAATAGTAGTAATACTGAAAGTGGTGAAGTTAATGAACCTAGTGACCTTTCTGCCAAGAAAAATATTACCCCACATATCTATAGACAAGATGTCATTAGAAATAAAACCAATAGCATAATTGGGATTGTAACAGAAGTTGCTGGTGATTCAGATTCAGATTCAGATAGTAGCGTTACTGATGATGAGGATGATAGTGAGGATGAGGATGATGATCTTGAGGAAGGCAATGGTGATGACAATAATAATTCTAGCAAAAGTTCTGATAAGAATGGCACTGATGGGCACTCCAAAACTGGTGCCCTTCTAGCCGACCAGCTACGTGCACTCTGGATGGATGAATCTGAATCTACTCAAAATTTCAGTGATGTAGAAGTTGTCGATCGTGGTTTTTTACATGGGGATTTCATTGCTTCTGCTTCAGACCCTACTGGTCAAGTAGGTGTAGTGGTAGATGTGAATATGTCTGTGGATTTGTTGGCCCCTGATGGATCTACAATTAAAGAGATCTCAACCAAAAGCTTAAAACGTATTAGGGACTTCACTGTTGGTGATTATGTC
>JASCZI010211650.1:31189-43317 GCA_036250425.1 Stylosanthes scabra | reverse complement strand
TTTTAGATAATGTGACTGTCCTATTTGATGATGGTTCAGTGTGTAAAGTCACCAAAGCAGATCCTTTGAATCTTAAACCAATTTCTAAGAATATGCTTGAAGATGGCCATTTCCCCTATTACCCTGGGCAACGTGTAAGGGCTAGTTCTTCATCAGTTTTCAAGAATTCAAGATGGCTGTCTGGCTTGTGGAAAGCAAATAGATTGGAAGGTACTGTCACTAAGGTTACAGTTGGGTCAGTGTTTGTTTACTGGATAGCATCTGCTGGTTATGGGCCATATTCTTCTACTGCCCCAGCTGAAGAGCAAAGTCCAAAGAACTTAAAATTGTTGTCTTGCTTTGCACATGCAAATTGGCAATTAGGTGACTGGTGTCTCTTGCCCTCATCAGCATATTCATCATCAATTTCCATGGAGAAAGGCATGTCAAAATTAGAAATTAATGATCCTGTTTACAATGAACTAGATTCTAATCCAACAGGAAGTGGATGTGATTCAGAAGAAGCTGCTCTTGAGGAATCTATTGGGAATAAGGATGCCATGGACCTTGATCCAGTGAATTCCTTGGGAGGGAATGATGGAGCTGCTGTAAGTAACCAATCTCGTGATTCTAGCTCATGTGGTAGTTCCATCTCAGTATCTAAGGATCCGGTACATGAGACTTGGCCCCTTCATCGTAAGAAAATAAGGAAAGTTGTAATTAGGAAAGAAAAAAGGGCCCGAAAGAAGGAGGAAAGTTTCGAGAAAGCTCTTTTGATTGCCAACACAAGAACACGTGTAGATGTTGCATGGCAGGATGGCACCATAGAGCGTGGACTACATTCTACAAGCCTGATTCCTGTAGATAATCCGGGTGATCATGAATTTGTTTCAGAACAATATGTGGTTGAGAAGACATCTGATGATGGTGAGGATACTTGTGAAGCCAGGCGTGTTGGGGTCGTTAGAAGTGTTAATGCTAAGGAACGGACAGCTTGTGTGAGGTGGTTAAAACCTGTTGAACGACCAGAAGATCCTAGAGAGTTTGACAAGGAGGAAATAGTAAGTGTATATGAGCTAGAGGGCCACCCAGATTATGATTACTGCTATGGAGATGTGGTTGTTCGGCTTTCACCTGTGTCTGTCTGTGTAGAGAAAGATTCTGTTGGAGAGTCCACTGAAAAATTGTCAAAGAAAAATGAGGAAGGTGAGACTAAAAAGGAAACCAAAAGACACACGGGTTCCAGTAATAGTAAAGCAGAAGATGCATCCGGCAGTGAAACTTGTGCAGAGTTCTCTGACCTTTCTTGGGTTGGGAATATAACTGGTCTTAATAATGGTGATATTGAAGTTACTTGGGCAGATGGGATGGTATCAACGGTATGTTTTAGTTTTCTCTAATCGCTTGATAAATGATAATACTGCATTTGTATTATTTTAACTTTACACATGTTGATGCAATCACACAACACACTCTATTTGCAATCTCCTTGCTCTTTACTTTGTGCAGTGGAAACAAGAAAAAAAAAATGGTTCAATTTGCTACAATCTTTATTCATAGGGGGCTGTTGAGTACCTCATTGACCAAAAATATTTTCTTGTGATGGTGCCTTAATGTTGCTAGATATTATAACACCTGGGGTTAGGGTAGGATACCCTGAGTCATTGCACATAGAACTTTCATAGAATTTTCCCTTTTTGTCTGTCTATATTTTACACTTCTATTTTACTTTCAGGTTGGACCCCAGGCTATCTATGTTGTTGGTCGAGATGACGATGATGAATCAATTGCTGCTGGAAGTGAACTAAGTGATGCTGCAAGCTGGGAAACTGTGAATGACAATGAAATGGAAGTTGATGACGACTCCAAAGAGGTTTGTTTCTTTTTCCAGCGATAGTTTTGTTATTAGTAAGTCTTCAGGTTGTTTCTTGTTGTGAGGGCTGCCCAAGAAAAAAACTGTCAAATAGTACTTATGATTGATGATTGATGATTGATTCCCTCTCTAAAAGTTGGTTCTATTCATGAATCAGGAAAATTTATCTAAGGTTGTTTAACAAGCAAAATTTGTCTGTTATCCATATCCTTGCTCTTCTATTTTCACTTATATTTAACTATACATCTAGAGTACATATCGTTGTCTAACATTGATGGATGAAGTGATTGTGAAATTTTCCCCAAGAGCAATGATTTATATTTATGTAGATATTTTATATACCCACTGCTCGTGTTGATTATCATCAGCTCATGTATTTAATTATGCAAGACACTGACATGCAGGACATCGAGAGGGAAAATTCAAGCAGTGTCACTTCTGTGGCAGAGGAAAATGGAGAGAACGACAATGGAACGGCTGCAGCACTTTCTTCTGTACCCCTAGCAGCCCTCCGATTTGTCACCAGACTTGCCTCAGGAATATTCTCAATGGGCCAAAGAAATATAGATCCTGCTGACTTGCAGTCAAAAAGTGAAAGTGAACTTAGTGACGAGTCTTGTCCTCAACAATGTCTCGACAATGATGGGGACAATTTAAGCAATAAAAATGAAATAAATGAAGAAGCTGCTGCTCAAGAAGCAGCTGAAATATTGAAAACACTTGGGACTGAGCGTAGCTTTATCAATGATGATGCTCCAGCAACTTGTGACAATGATGTCTGTAGTTTCAAACACTTTGACATTGCTACAGACCCTTCAGACAATTACTTTATTGGTGCAAATGGACAGGTATTGCTGCTGCTTTATCTCTAATTCTCAATTAATATTGGAGTTTGGAAATTAAAGAATGAATATGCACTTCCTTATTTTTTTGGTCTTCCTTTGATGAGTATTGAGAAAGACACATCTATATTGAGTCACAATTTCCTAAGTATCAATAAAGAATTATATATTATATTAATTTTACCTAGGTTCTTATATCAGCCTAGCAATTGATCTAGCCTACTGATAACTTCATCGCACTTAAATGTGTGTGTGCGCGCGCACACCTGAATACATTCAAATGCTTGTTTCTTTTGTTCTTTGGAATGTAACTTTTTTCATGGTATCATACAATCTTCTTTCAGAGTAATAACCGAAAATGGTTTAAGAAGGTGCAACAAGATTGGAGCATATTGCAGAATAACCTTCCAGGTTAGTGAGACTCTTAGCTGTTGCCAAGTTTGTTAATCTACTGTACACCTATTTCGGTACATGTAAACAGTTGAAATGTTTTGACAGAGGAAATTTATGTCCGAGTTTATGAAGATAGAATGGATCTTTTGAGAGCAGTTATTATAGGGCCATATGGGACCCCTTACCAAGATGGTCTCTTTTTCTTTGATTTTCACCTTCCACCAGAGTATCCTGATGTACCACCAGTAAGTACTGCAGTTTTGAAGCTGAATAGCTTTTTGATTTCTGATCCTCCTCACCAAAACAAAAACAATTGGAAGATAGTTAAACATTAATTAGTAATTAAATATTCATGTTGTTCCACTTTAGTGTCGAAATGGAGATATCTTATGTCTTTTTGTGTTTTCTGTCTGGGTCTCAAATGATGCAGTCAGCATATTATCATTCTGGTGGTTGGCGTATTAACCCTAACTTGTATGAGGAAGGGAAGGTATGCCTTAGCCTTCTAAATACATGGACAGGCAGAGGAAATGAAGTTTGGGATCCAAAATCTTCCAGTATCCTCCAAGTCCTAGTTTCACTGCAAGGTTTAGTGCTCAACTCTAAGCCTTACTTCAATGAAGCTGGGTATGACAAACAAATTGGAACGGCAGAAGGAGAGAAGAATTCGCTGTCTTACAATGAGAATACATTTTTACTCAACTGCAAGACGATGATGTATCTTATGCGGAAACCCCCCAAGGTATTTATTTACTATTGGCTTTGATAGATTCCAGTGCTGTTACTATGCTTTAATTAGAAAAAAGAAAGGAGTTTGCTCGTTGGAAAATTTGCATGTAGGTTGCGAAATGGGAATATGGCATTTTACCTTGATTAGGTCATAGTTAAAACTCAGTGGCAATCTACAATTGTATTTACCTTTGTGTAATATAGAACAACATGGTTTTCTTAGAAGGAATTAGAAAGTAAATAGTCCAAATTACTTAATTGCAACTACATACATTTTACTTGATAATATTAATATCTGAAGAAAATTCATTTTATTTAAAGTTGCAAAGGCTGAAATGACAGATTTGCTTTGGCAATACTTTCTCATGAAGTTTGTTGCATTCCTACCATACTATTTCTACTACATTCTAATGTTCTAGATTTTATTTTTTCAAGTGTTCAATGTTGTGACTACTGTGGTTTATTTAATTCACTTCTGTAAAGTATATTTGACTGTGATCTTGCTGATGGATATTCCAGGACTTTGAAGTGCTCATCAAAGAACATTTTAGGCAGCGAGGTCATAACATCCTCAAGGCTTGTGATGCATATATGAAAGGTTACTTGATTGGCACATTGACCAAAGATGCTTCTGTGAGTGACAAGAGTGAACAGAATTCGACTTCTGTGGGTTTCAAGTTGATGTTGGCCAAGATAGTACCAAAGCTTTTCTCGTCACTGAGCGATGTTGGAGCCGATTGCGAGGAATTTAAGCATCTGAAAGAGTTGTAGAACACATTAGATGTTGCAAAAGATACATCACCTACTCAGTGACCAGATTCAGTTGATTCAGCCCCAAAATTGAAACTTGAAGGTACTAACAAGTGTAAAGGCTCTCAGGTGCTGTTCTTGTTCAATCAAAACCTTCCATTTCTCTTTCCTGAAAAGAAAAGTTTGCTTCTAAGAGCTTGAAGGAACTTAATTGGTGGGAGTTGAGCTATTTATTTGTGAGAAGCAAATTATTGACACAGCAGACTGGATATCATTTTGATTTTGGTCTGCAGAGTGGGAGGGGTGGCAATGTTGGTCTCTAACTTGAATGTTGTTGTTGTCTACACACCTTTTTTTTTAATTGTTTTATTTTTTATATTTGGGGGAGATGTGGGGAGAACAGGGTTGGACTTTCTCAGGTTCTTGAAAGCATTTACTTGTCTTGCATTGATTGATTAATGGTTACCTCGAATTGAATATAATGAGAAAAAAAAAAAAGAATACTTTTTTTTCTTTTTCTTTTTCTTTCATATTCTTTCCCTACTAAATCCTATGTTCCAAGTTTTCTCTTGCTAGTTGTGATGCTTTGTCTACTAACTTTCATATATTTTATTTATTTGATAAGGTAGAACACTCTTGTTTGAATTTTTAGTGGAAAATTGGGTAAAGAGCAAACATGAAAGTATGAAACCCAACAACCATTTGGTGAGTGGTGTGGGGTCTAGGAAAAACTGAAACTAGGTTTTACTATTTCTGTTTTTTTTTTCCTTGTGTATTAACTTATAATCTATTAAAAGTAATATTAATATTAATTTGATAATAATTGAACGAGCTTATCCATTTTTCATGCAAAAAGAGAAGTAAAAATGTACTTCTATTAGCATGTGTGAAGTTAGCATGTGTGAAGAAGGTTATGCCTAAGAATGAACAAGTAAACTACAAATCAGAGTGCACCAACAATAGTTTGTGTTTCTTAACTCTTTATTTTTTAGTTTTCCAAGAATAATGGACTTTCATTAGAGCCCCATGAAAAAATATTAAGAAAAGCATTGAACAAAATTTTGGTTGAAAGTGTTATTTATGTTGGCAAACACAAGGGCAATGTATCTTGTGTATGAAGTTAATAATCATTTCCGCCAGCATTGCCCTTCCAACCTTCAAGGTGTAAATAAAATCTTAAGTCTGTTGTGTTGGGACCATCTATAATTTTATTGTGTCTTATTATAATCTTTGAGTTAGTTTGAATCCCACGCCTGTATATAATATATAATATATATTAAATACTTGATGAGGTCCATGACCATGGTCCATGGTATAAACTAAAATGATGATGACAAGCTTCCCAATAATGTTTATAGAATTCTTCATAACATCAATAACAATTCCACATTTTAAGCTTCTTGTTCAATCACAAACAAGCCTGTGGCAAGTGGCAAATAATCATGGGAGGTCTTTCAATTACTCTCACTTTGCTTTGTGGTTTTCTCTTGAGCTCTGCCATGGCTACTGTTTATACTGTTGGTGATCAAGATCAATGGAATAGCCAGACAAATTATGCTTCATGGGCAGAGGGAAACAATTTTACTCTTGGTGATCTTCTAGGTACATATACAATTATACATATATATTAGTTATATATTGTCTATGATACTTAATTGATTTTATTTATTTTGGTGGTTAGTATTCAAGTATGTAAAAGGGCAACATAATGTGTATGAAGTAACAGAGGAGACTTTCAGATCATGTGACACAAGCAGTGGAGTGTTGGCAAAATATGAGAGTGGAGAAGATGAAATTGAACTCAAAAAGGTGAAGAAATATTGGTTCATCTGCAACATTGCAGGTCACTGCCTTGGTGGCATGAGATTTGGAATTGATGTTAAACAAAGAACCAATAATGTTATTACTACCCATAATGCTTCTAATTTCAGTGATCATGCATTAACCCCTCATAATATTGAACCTACTCCCTCATATAATAATCATTCTTCTATAAGTTTTGTATCTGAAAGATTAAGAGTGATTTGGAGCTTCATTATTCCCTCTGAATTATTATTATTATTAGTGTTATTGTTCAATGTTGATTTTTATTAAGAATTTAGAGCTAGGCTTATGTTGTAGATTTGATTATTTAATTATTTTTGGCACATTTTTTTTTCTAGTTTATTTTGATGTACATGTTTTTGTACAATTCCTAAGCTCTTGAAGCTAAAATAATTTTACATATTTTATAAGAGGTGACCAATAATTTGGTGAATAACATGAATCGGTATCTCTTTTTATAAATTTAGATGATAAATTTTAATAATTTGAATGATAATTTTTTGTCATTTTGTATAGTTTTAATATTTTTAGATGATTTGTTATTATTATTTTAAATGCTCAGTTTTATTTGTCTATATTAATCACCAGAGTCCAATATTTATTGGCTCCCAATCAGGCAATCACAATTGATTTTATAATTATAATCACCAGAGTTCAATATTTATAGAGAAACCATAAAAAGAAAGTCTCTAATATTAATTAGTGTTATTTAAATAATTGTTGATTTTTTTTTATAAAAAACAGTTCTATTTCATTTCATTTAATAGAAAAAATGAATATATGGGTCCAATTTAAACAATCAAAACCAATAGAAAGTGGGGATCTCCACATGAATTAAAGATCAAATAAATTGAGAAAAAAATACTAAAAAAACAAAGAAAAATGGTATTAGTGTTATTTAAATAATTGTTGGTTACGAAAATTTTCTTACTTCAAAAACATTAATATTGTATTAATTTAATTTATCGAGTGCGCTAATTATGAACGCATAATATAGATGTAAGAATAGCATACATGAAGTTAAATAGGTTTGATAAAATCAAATTTATATATGATAACCCTCATAATATTTTTAATTAATTAACATATTATTCGATTGAGTTGTATTTAGTCGATTTAAAAAATTAGATATGATATTCTGATGCATACAATTTGGATAAAATAAACTAAACTAAAATTTAATTCAACTATATATAATATATTGCAAGTTTTTTTTGAATTATATTAAAGGGTTTTGATTATTATATTAGATTTAAAACTTAACTTTTAATAAGACTGATGTATGCGCGATGTAACAATATTTGATTCCTACTTCAATATTTAAAATTAAAAGAAAAAAAATTACTCAAAAAATAATTAAATTGAAACGGTTTTCTTAAAGATAGGATGAAAATGAGATATTATCTCAACTAACCCTAAAAATTCTGTTGCAGATTTGAAGGGAATTTGACTGATTACAATATAAATAAATGAATCAGGTTCTTTAATTTCTAATGGGGGAGAGTTTCTTGAACTCAAAAACTCATCTTCTTCAGCAATTTTTGGTGATCTCATCTTCTTCTCCTTTTTTTCACTTTTGTATTAGTCATAATGTGTAGTGTAAACTTGAGCAGATGATGAATTAAGTGAAATGAATAATTGCTTATTGGTTATTCCATGAAGCTATTCAAATCGAGCTTTTTAAAACTGATGCTCAAATCACACTCAATCATCTAAACTTTTTTTTTATTAATTTTTTTATTTTTTTTTGTTTTTCTCTTTCTAAATTATTAAAAACATAAGAATAGAAATTTGTTATAGAAAATATTTTGAAATTTTTAAGAATACTAATAAATAATACATCTATGGAGTCACAAAAATAATAATAATAATAATGCATCTATGGCAGTTTCTATTGATTACCTTGCATTGGCATTCTATTGATTATAATACTTATTGATGATAATTTCTTAAGAGATTATTTTATATAGATAAAGAATTATCGATGAGGTGTTCTAACATAAATTACAATGTTGATTGTGTGCTTTTTAGAATTGATGAGTAGTCATGAGTAGCTAGGACAAGAACTCAATGTATGTGAGCATAATTATTTTTCTAATACATTGGCAAACAAACGAAAAATAACAAAAGAAATTAAAGAAGAAAGTTTATAAAGAGTATGGCAGCATGAAATTCATGAAAGGGTAGGTAATCAATTTAAGTATGAAATGGGTGGGGGTGATATGCACCCATCTGGTGGTTCTGATTATGATTATGATTATGAATGTGATGACCACCATTATTATTCTCAGATGTTCCATTATTATTATTATTCTTGTTGTTGTTGTTAGTCCACACACCCCTGCTACATGATGGGCTTCTCGTAAGCTCTAGCAACGAGTCCCTCACATCCTCAGCCTCCACCATATCACTGTCCTTTTTCTGATAACAAGAAGGGAAACAATAATTTAAGTGTGTATTACATGAAGTATTTCAACCGTCACGTAATTCAGTAATCTTAATGAATGCGGTGAATGGTATGTATCTGACCTCAACTTTGAAGACGTTGGAGACAAGGCCTTTGTGGCTGGTGACAGTGGCATGTACAACATCCATGCCTAATGTGTTGAGTGCCTCCATTAATTTCACAAACCCACCTGCTCTGTGCTCACAGAATACCTTCACAAAGTATTCCTTTCCATCTATCACTGCCACCTCCACTTGCGGCTGCAACATTATTATTATCATATTCTCATTTACTGCTTAATTTTTAGTTTAAATTATTTACTTACTTCTTATAATTTGTAATTAAATTATTTTTTTGTTAAAAATTGTTCATTCATCTCTCTTTAGGTTAAGATTAAATTACTCATTAATATATATATATATATATATATATTCAATTGAGCCTAGTATATTTCTTTTAATTATGTAATTAACTTCGTGTCGAGAACTTAATTACAAAATTAAAATAGTGAAAATATATTGAAAAAAAATATTCTACACAAACAACTAATTATGTTCGATAATAATAAATGCATAAATCTGATTGAATGAACGATGGTGTAGTAAAAATTTGTGATAAAGATTTTGAAATATGGGGGAATACCTCCATCTGTTGGGTGTGCTTGTTGTCCATGGTAACAGCACTCCCATCCACTGCTGCTTCCTGCTTCTGCTTCTGCTTTGGGATTATATATGATGCTCCCAAATTATGATTATGATGATGATTATGATCAAGAAACTGATGATTGTTACTATCAGCAGCAGTAATGTCTGAATTATTATTATTATTGTCCTCAAGTTCATCCTGAAGATCCTTCACCTGCTTCTGCAAGTCCTTCACAAACTCAATTGCATCACCAAGAATGGAAGCTCTATCAAGCTTTGATATCCTTGGAACCAATGATCTAAGATTGTACAGCCTGTCATTCAGCTTCTTCCTCCTCTTCCTCTCAGCAACAAGGTTCTTTGATTGGTTCCCCTTCCCATTCCTCCTTCTATATTTTGTCTCTTCCTCTTCTTCATTCTGTTCACTGCAATCTGACATTGAATCTGACCTTCCAACACCAACACCACCAACCCCTCCTTCATTTTTGTTGTTATGATTCTCCTTTGTGTCCATCATTTGTTGCTGCTCTTCTTCATCTTCTTCTTCCATGGCACTTGATGATTTCATTGGGTGGTTGTTGTTGTTGTTATTGTTGTTTTGGTTTTCATGGAGGAATGTGCCTTCATTATTATCATCATCATCATTCTTGCTGTTGTAACTGAAGTGGTGCATGAAGTTGAGTGGAGAATTATTATTGCAGAGATTATTGATGGGGATGTCATCATTGTTATTATTTGGTGAAGTGTCTGATGCAGAAATTGGTGGATGATGATGATGATGATGAACAAAGTGATTGTTGTTGTTGTTGTTATTGTTCATCATCACTTGGTTTTCATTATTATCATCTTCAAGAACAAGATTATTGTTGTTATTATTATTTTGTTGCATGTTGAAGCTTATTGAGTTGTTGTTTGCTGCAGATTCTTGCTCTACCAACACAATGCATTGTGCTGTCACAAAATCAATTACTTGATGATCTTCAGGCACCTTATTACAACAAAATCATGTATGTATGTATATAAGTCAGAAAAAAATAGTAATTAAAATTTCGTACATTCTTCGATACAGATATAAAAGTATACAGAAGTGTAGCTATTAGTCTTTAATATATGTGCTCATAAAAAGATATGCCTGATAAAATTGATCATCATCTAATATATCTGTATATCTATATCTTATAATTCACCCAAAACTTATATATTAAGATTGAAAATACGAGATTAATTAATTAATTACTTGTTTGGTTACGAACAGCTCAACTAGTCCACCTGGCACTGGAATCAAAACCTGGGTACCAATTGTTTCCTGAACCATATGGAATATAATTCATGGTTAAAAGAACATTAATTAGTGAATTTCATTTTGGATCACAATCTAATTAATAATGATAAAGACTTACTTGCAAGATATTTGGATTTAAGCCACTTGAATAGTTGATCCAATTGGGCTGGTTTGTTAATAGTGTCTGTCCATGAATCCTGTTCAAGAAACAAAAACACTAAATATAAAAACAGAACGAAAATACAAACCAAACGTACCCTAAAAGTTCGTACGTACCCGGAATCCATGGATACAGAAGTAGGAAGCTGGGAAAGAAGATAACAATGGTTAGTTCTGGGATGGGGGAACATGGTATCCCTACATGGGAAAATGTGAATATCTTCCCCAACATTATTGTTCTGATCAGTGCCACCACAACAGCATCCCAACCACTCAACAAACCTAACATACAAGAGGATGAATAATTAATACTAAGAAGATGATGAATTGATGATGAACATTTTAATTTATATATAGTTTTATTTAATTAATTAACCTTTGATCTTCACTTAGTTTCCAGTATACACAGTAGTCCCAACCGTTCAATCCAACAAGAGGCCTCAATCTCTCAATTAAGTTTTGCATCATCATCATGTTCATGTTCATGTCACCTACACCTACATTACAATATTTTTTTATTAATATATATTAATTAGTTAGCCGACAAAATCAACACTTTGTCATCATAATATATCATCAAAATGATACATGTCATATATAGTTTTTTTACAGAAGAAGACAAAAAAAATCAAATATAACATGACATATAATGAGATCTTATGCCTACACTTTAATTTTGAATCATTCGTACAATTAAATAAATGACTATTTTTTAAGAGAAATTATATTGTAAAAATACAAATTGATGTACAGATGAGAAATTTTTTTACCATACAAATTTTAATTTTTATATGCTCACAAAAATTAAAATAGAATACAAATTTCATATGCTTTTAATTAATAAACACCCGCATCTGTATTATTTATATATGTATCGAAAAAGTTTTTTTTTTAATTATTAAAGAAAATGAATATTGAGGAGATAAAAATTAAAGAGACCTGATCGGAGGAGATGATAGTAGAACTCCTTGTTTGAAGTCCCAAATAACAAAGTGTCAAAGAATGTACTACTAATGATTCCTTTGACTAAAACCAAGAAAAGAAAAATTGAATAACAAATAAAACAGAAGCAGGAGAAACAAAAACTAAGATCCATACAAATTGGGGTTGGACTCAGTAGTAGTTGATAGCAAAATTTGGAGCATATCCACCCTTATATTATAATAATCCAAACAAACGCCAAAGTCCCTTCTTTAGTTTATTTCAC
>JASCZI010211650.1:15180-27959 GCA_036250425.1 Stylosanthes scabra | reverse complement strand
ATATATATATATATATATATATATATATATATATATATATATATATATATTTTAAGAAAAAGTATAGATAACCAATAATTTTTTAACTAACAAATTAGCCAATAAAAAATAGAATTTCTGAAACTATTGCTTATAGATATTCACAGTGGAAGTCATAGAACATCCGAAACTTAAAACAATCTTAAGAAACAGAACATCTGAAATTTAAAAACAGAACATCCAAACTCTAAAAAATTAGAATATTCAATTAAAGTTATTGACTGATATTGACTAAATTTTTATTGATTACGTAACATTATTATTATTGATATTTTAAATAGAAGTCGCCATATGTAATAGAGCAATCAATAGTGTCATTAAGAGAATGTTTATTTAGTTTGAATAATCATACAAAAAACAAGTTACTATTTCTCTATTCTTTAGTTATAACGTACAATCTAGTTTCTATAATAATTTGCTTTTTAACTAAAGTTTAATTTTTAAAATTCCGTTCTATAATAGTGACGTGTGTGGATTTTTTTTTCCCAATTTTGACTTATATTAATTTAAGTTTGACAAAGTCCAATTGTTGGAAAAGACTCTAATTTCCTTTCTTTTTCGCAACAAAGGCATATTCGAATAGACTTAATTTCTCCATTTTCCATCTAATTTTATTGCATTTTGTGTGGTTTTGATTCCATTGCCATCTTCTATGTATAGCCAACATTATATTATCCACGTGCCAATCAAACAAATTCTCCGAACACCTTATTCATCTTCACATTATTGGATTGTTTTTATTTAAATAAAATAAATATATTATTAATCAGAATAAATAAATTTATAAAAATTTATCAAAATAAATCTCGTTATGCGGCCAGAGTTCGTGGGACCCAACTGTATCAATCAGAGCGAGGAGAAGCCAGTAACGCGAGTAGAGGTCGCAGTATTGGTTGCTTCTAGTTCCCATGGCACAGGTCGCGATATTGGCTTATTCTTGATGTAGGTGTTTTTTTTTTCAATCAACCAATATTTAAAACTCTCAATCCATTTTAATCGGAATATTTATGATTTTCATAAAACTCACCCATTTGATTTTATTTTTTCATTTTGTTACGTATGTTAATTAATTGATTTTCCCACCTAGATTTTTACATATATTTGTGTATAAGATATACTAGCACAATTTTTTTGGTAACTTTTTAGGAGGGATTATAAATTTGTGAGGTTTTAAAAAGTATGATCATATTTTATAAATGATAGAAAAAATGTATTATATATGATTATGAGTGGTTTATTTAGTGTTAGGTGGGTAGAATAATAATGTATTTAGAATGATTTAAAATGCATGTAATTTATATTTATTTTTGTTTTATTTGGAATTAAGAATAAAATAAATATTAATTAAGATAGAATTTCGAAATAAATAAATTCAATTCTTAATGTTGATGATTTTTTCTCTTTTAACAATGAAGAGTACTTTAGGGTTTAGGTTTTTAAAAATTTTAAAATTTGGAACTAATATTTATTTTTACTTCAACAATGAAGAGTTCTTTCATACTAATATTTTTACTTTATTTAATTATTTTATTTTATTTTATAAAATTCGAATCACCCAAATTATAAAAGGTAGGTATATTTATTTTGTATACCAAATCAATCCAAATTGGATTGCAAACACTTTTTATATTGAAAATTTTTTAAATCAATTTAAAAAAATAATAACTAAAATTATTTAACGTATAATTTAAAATTTGGAACGTCTAAATTATAATAAATTATATCTACTTTCCCTTCCAATTCTATCCTAAAAAAACATGTACACCAAGAATAAGCCAGCGTTGCGACCTGTGTCATGGGGACCAGAAGCAACCAATATCGCGCCGCGACCTCTGCTCACGTGACTGCAATTTGCTCGAGTCGCATGCGTGATTTGGCTAACGTTTTCATGCTTAGTGCTGCGACCACTGCTTGCATGACTGATGCAGTTGGGTCCCACGACCTTTGGTAGCGGCACTAGCAACTTTGCACAAAATGGTAAATTTTCAAAAAATTAATTATTTTAGTTAATAAAAAATTTATTTTATTTAAATAAAAAATCTCATTATTCTTCAAGCACCTATTCTTTTTTTTTTTATCAAAGACAGTTGTATTTCACTTCACTTAATAAAAAAAATGAATAGATATGAGTTGGGTCCAACTTGGACAACCAAAAGCAAAAGAAAGTGGGATCTCCACAAGAATTAAAGATGTAAATATCAAATAAACTTAAAGAGAAAATACTAAAAAACAAAGAAAAGTGGTATCTTTGAAACTCAATGTTGATCTCAACGGCAGAGGCAAAAATCATTTGGAGAATATGCGGCTTCGAAGATATGTTGGCGCTGGGAAACAGTCGTGGATTTTCCTTAGACCATTGTACGCGTAAGATTATATAGAAACACAAGATCTCAATTTAAATTCCACCATTCGAGATTGATTGTTGGTTTCACAGATAAAACCCCGGAAGGTAAGGGGTACCTTCAAAATACTCTTATGTAATTTTGAACATCAATCGAAGGTTGGTGCCCTCCACTTCAGTAATTATCTTGAAATCAGCTTCCATTGTCTGAGATGCAATAGATTAATCAGCAAAGAGTCTTTTAATAAGCCTATTCAACATAAATCTTCACTCCTTCTCTAATATCTTCTAAGTACTCCAAATGAATAAGAAAAAATTCTACCAGAACACCAGAAGAATTTTATTAGGGCACAAGGAAAAATCCTAATAGGGCACAAAAGAAAACTCTAGCAGAACACTAGAGCACGAGAAAAAACCCTAATATAGCACAAAAGAAAACCCTAAGAACACTAGAGCACGAGAAAAAATCCTAATAGGACATAAAAGAAAACCCTAATAGGGCAAAAAAAAAACTCTAACAGAAGACTAGTTGAAGCGCCTATTCTAACCTATCTTATAATGAAGAATGAAATATTAGCAAAGAGTGAAAGTTATTTTTTTAAATAAAAAAAATTATAAAAAAAACTTATAATGCTCAATATACAAGTTTTTTTTCAAATTTGATAAAATTTTTCACTTTCATCAATTTTTATTCTTTACTAGAAAATTTTCTAATTACCAGCATATTATATCATTTAAAAAAAACGAGGATATGTATTTGAAATCGGGTAATACTAAATGTACATATATTTTGTCTAACTAAGTCCTTTATTTAATTTGTGTATCAAATAAAAAATTATTTTTAATATCAAATATCATAAAAAAATAGCATATGAATAAATTTTTATTTGACATCGAAATAATACTTTATTTATCATACAATAAATGACTTGATTAGATTTGATTGGAAAAATAGATATATAAATATAAATTAAAATAAAAAGATGTCAATTGTGATATAACTTAAACCTCAACAAAATTAATGTACCTATACTTTATTTCATAAATACAAGATTATTGTGTGCAATATTGTCTGTCCACGATAGATAAATGTGTGAAATTTACCATTAGGCTATTAAATCCATCCTTTTAACACGGGTTTTATTTATTTTAAGAGTAGTGTTATGGAACCAATATTAAGGAGCAATTAGGGAGCTAATAAATTTAATTATAAGTTGTCATCCAAAATTAAAAATAGTTATCATCTAAAACTTAACAAAATTATCATCCAAAACAAAATACAACTTATCATGCTAAACTTTACAAAATTATTATTCGAAACTAAAGAAAGTTATCATTCAAACAAAATACAACTTATCATCCATAACTTACCAAAAGCAGAATCACCACCATCACCACAAGTCCACAACCACAACCACAATCTCACCACCACTTAACCAGCACCACCACTTTCCATGGACTCCTCTCTAAACCTCACCACCACTAAATCACCACCACCAACGAGAAAAAAAAAAAGAAAAGAAAAATAGAATAGGTGGGAGGAGGGCTTCCGGTGAGAAGAAGACAAAATTGTGGCAGCAATGGATTCTCTCGTATTGTGCGCTTGTATCTCTAGCGGTTGCTTGCAGTTGAGAAGAAGAAGACAATTGATTGCGGTTGCTCATGGAGAACATCGTGAACTTGTTGATCTTCTCAATGGAACCCCTTGCTTCATTGAGGATCCAACGGTGGCGGAAAAAGAAGTAGCAGTAGCAGTAGCGGCGGCGGCACGGTGAGGGTGACAATGGCGGCGCGGACTGTGAGAGTGACGGTGGTGGTGGGGCGAAAAAAGAGAAAGAGGGATTTAGAGTTTTGATTGATCACAATTGGACTCCTAAACTATTGCTCCATATACTTCTCCTTATTTTAAATATGATTTTATAAATCAAAATAGAAATAACTTACGCATCAAGAAAATAAATTAGAAATTATGTATCAAGAGTAGATGGTAAGGGGGAAGGGGGGATATTGCTGTGATTTAGTCATTGGGAAAGATAAATCAGGGGAAGAATTAAAAATTAATTAAGAGCTGTTAACAAAGATTTTAAATTAACAAATTTCAATTTTTAAGTTTTATAAACTTTTAACTACAAAAATACTATATTTTACACAAAAACAGCTACTATATATTTTTCTATAAATATATGTATGTATTATTTAACTAAATTTTAATAATATACATTACTAATTTTAGTGTTCAATTAATTAAAAATTATTTTAACATATTATTAACCATTTTTATTCTGTTGGGGACAAAACCCTTGATCTAAATTACGACTTTACCCTTTCTAGAAAAGTCCTCCGAAGAATGCAAAGTTGCAATGGACAAATGGAGAATAGTCCAAAGTCAGCATCCATGTAATGACTTATTGCCCTTGTTGCCATACACCATTCGGATGAAAGGGACAAACTCCCCACTTTGTGATTTACTACAATAATATGGCTAGTGCCCATATATTTGGGTAAATTACACCGAAATTATTCTAAGAAAATAAACATCCTTTCGACCTTTCCATCCATTAAACTTTCTTAACATTATTTATTATATATAAGTCTAATGATATATATAAATTGATGAATAGGACATAGCAAATCTTACAAAATTTCAGAATAAAAAGTACATTATTAAAAATTAAACAATTAAGTCAAAGTTGAACCTTATAAGAAGGTAGGCAAATGATCAATTTTATGTAGGATGTACGAAAATGTAGACACAGAGGTACATGTGCTCCTTGATAAATAATAAAACAAAAATGCTAAAATAGTAAAATATCCTACTATAAAAATATGGGAAGCATTTGCGGTATACCTGTATTTCTATATTTTTAGCTGTTGATTTTAATTAATTTTAATTATAAAAATATATAATTAAGATCAACAATTAAAAATATAAAAACACTAAATATTCCTAATATACTTAAAACGCTTCCAAAATTATGCACTAAAAGTATATACAAAAATTTGAAGCCAAAAAATTACACTTTAAAAATTAATTAATAATAAATAAAAATGACATTATTGTGTACTTTTATACATATGTTTTACAATATATTTGTATATAATATATAATTAGTATAATTTATTCTTAATCTATATTTTGTATTCTTTTTATATATTTAATATAATATCTAATTTCAATGTTTGTCTAACATATTTAATAATAAAAATATTAATAAATATCTTAAAATATTAGTTAAGATTATTTGTTTTAGATAATTTTTTATGCATTTTCTATATAATAAATTTTTTAAAATTAGAAAGTTTCAGTTTTTAAATGGTTATAAACTAGCCCAACAAGCCAAGTTCACCATCAATTATTCAGCACTACATAAACAAGAACACCACTTCTTAAAGGATGAATCTATTATTCTAACCCCAATTTTAATCTCTCCAATAGTTGTGTTAACCTAAGGTAAGAAACTCTTGTTAGTATCCATATTTATTTATCGCTCCCATCTAAAAAAGAGACTAAGACTTAGGACTAAAATATTGGAATTGAATTAAATTTATTTATTGTGTTTGATTTAATTAATCGGTTTTGTTAGGTGTACATATAAATATATTGAAACATATAAATTTTTTTTACTTAAGGGATTGATTAATTAGAATGTGTTTGTGTATTTTATGTGTACACCAATATTAATTGTTAATCTATTAAGAGATAGATATTGGAATAGAGATTAAATTAAATTAATAGAAGAAGAATAAAAGTTAATATTAAAAATTTTAATGTTACGTGGAAATATTTGACTAAAAAAAATTATTAAAATTTCAGTGTCAGTTTTCAATTATCAGTCCCTCATAATTGAAAATACTGAAGATACTAAAATTTTGGAGAATGAGACTGAAATTTTAATTTCAATTCCTGTCCAACAAACACAATACTCAGTCCGGTAGTCTCAATCTTCTAATTTAAGTCCCAGGAATCAAACCTACCTTACATATTAGCTTATTGAATAGTTTTACTCCTAAACACAAATGTAAACTTTTGATATTTAATTTTTTAACTAATACTTATTTGTTAATTAAATCTAAAAAGAAAAAATAAAAATGGGAAAAACGATCGGGATTAAAAAAAACCTTAGTTATAACAAAAACAAGAAAGCAAAGGGTCACTTGGTCCGTTGACATAGGAAAGGAATCTTATAGCTTGCAGAGTTTAGCAACACACGTAATCTTGAGCTGTGCCCTTTATATGCCACAGATTAAATTGCACTTGCACGTGGATCTATGCTAATAATTCCAATAATTTTTATTAATAAAACAGTGATAATCAACCATAACTAGTTAATAATTAGGTTTTTTTTTTTTGGAAGAGTGGTATTTATTTTTATTTGGTAAATAGAAAAATATACTTTTTCATATTTTAAAAAACTATATACATAATATTTTTATAAAAAAATAAAATCTAAATTTTTAATTTGTTACGTATTCAATAAATTTTTTTAAAGAAAAGATTATTATAAAAAGAAAAAATTATGAATTTGAATATAATTTTGTTAAAAATTTTATATTCCTATTCTTTTCTGATAAAAGATCTTTTGTTTTATTTATAAAATAATATATATATACTTAATTTGATAAATTTTTTTGTTGATGATTGATAATTAATTTTTAAGTATATACGTAGTTTTTTTTTCAAATAATTACTTTTACTATGATTACTTAGATATAGACGTAAGATTAGATATTTAGATACATAACACCTATCCAGGATCTCGTACCTCAACAAATGTTCACCTTCCATATTTATTTGGTCCTTGATCCGTCCATTAATATCAAAATATTTTTTATTGAACAAAACTCAGAACGTTGTTAGTGATATTCCTTAAGTTTTAAATATGTATTTGTAGCATTTAACAGTTCATTAAAAAATGTACTATTAGATAAAAAGGTATACTCTGTTTACCAATTAGTCAATCACACACTGGTAGATTCTTAATTTATTACTGAATCAAATAAAAAATTCTCAATGTTATGTATATTGAGTTGTTTAATTAATTAATTTATTTTAACGTAACAATAATAGATTAACAATTTTTCTAGTGTGCAACTAGATTAGAGAGAATATAGTATTGCATAAAATAAGCTGAATCATTGTACCGTACAAAACTACAAATATGAGTATATTAATTAATTTTAAAATGATTTTTTGACGTGCATCATTGTATTATATTGACTCAAGACTCATCTAGATCTTGTCCAAAAAAAAAAGAAAAAAAAAAGACTAGATGAATGGAATTGAATAATTTCTATTAAAAAGAAAAGTAAAAAAAGCATATTAAATAAGAAACCCCGTCAATAACTTGCAGCTAAGTAACAGGGAAATATAGTTGCAAACGTTTCAAGTGTTTTATAATTTGGTGGTAACTTTAATTTTATGTAAAGTTGTCAT
This sequence comes from Stylosanthes scabra, assembly GCA_036250425.1. NCBI lineage: Eukaryota > Viridiplantae > Streptophyta > Magnoliopsida > Fabales > Fabaceae > Stylosanthes > Stylosanthes scabra. The sequence goes on along the minus strand of JASCZI010211650.1, from coordinate 20,145 downwards.
TTGAAATTTTTAAATTATATTTTAATTAAACATGTCAATTGATCTAAAGATAATTAATATACAACTTCACATAAAATTAACTGCATTTAAATATTCACCTTATAATTTATAGTAATTTACGAATTTTAGTCATTAGTTTTAATATATTAATATTTCATAATAGTTTTATAATTAAAATCCATCGCTGAAATAATAAATTAATGGATTATCATTTAAAATGTATTATTTAGGAATAATTTTAAATAATTTTTTTATATAAATAGAATGAAAAGAAATAATTTTTTATTTTAAAAATTAATAAAAATAAAATAAAATACTAAGAAATAATAATATTCACTTCTTATAGTTTATTTTTTTTTAATATTGGCTATCAAAATTTTCTCTTAGAAAAATCATGTGATTGAAAAAAGGAAAAAAAAAATATTAGCTATTATAAACCACTAATATTGTTGTCTTCTTAAGTTTTTTGAATAAATATATTTCATAAAGTTTTTTAAAAAAATCACAATATTTATTGGACTGAAACCTATTTAATATTGCACAGGTAATTTTTTTTTTCCAGAAAGAAGTGGTTAAAGATACAGAATCTCAACAAAATCTGCCAATTTGCGATGCTAATATATCTGTAAGTTTATTACTGGAAATTAGCTTCATCAAAGACGTCAGCTTTTTCGGCACAAATTCAGCTGAAGTTTTTGTACTGGAAGCGCGTGAGTTTCTAGAACTTTGACTATCTTAAATTTCATAATAATACTTGTCATTAAAGTTTCATCACAAAATTTTTCAAAAGCTCCTTTCACATTGATTGTATTTTGGTCCCTTTTTTAATTTCCATTTTCCACTTTTCCATGCCTCATACAATTCCTAGAAAAGATGTCCTGGCAACTCTGGTGATGATGCCACACACTTCAACTCTTGTGGTCAAGAAACAAAGGCCTTCCTTAATTTAAATTGCTTTCACTTTTCTCCAAAAATTTAAATAAAGCAAAACATTAACATCCAGAGACTGTTGTGATTTGGAATTTGTGGGTTGCTCCACCTACTCTCTTTGTTCATCCTTCTTTGCTTTTAACATTTTGTTTGACTTTAATTTCTTTTAGGTTGGTGTTTCTTTTCTTCTTTTTTTTTTGTTGAATTTAATTTAAATTCGTTATTTTTTCTGTTTTGCTTTCTTTTCATTTTTTCATGGGTGTCTCTTCCTGCTGTATGTCTTGTTCTCTCTACTCTTATTTTCTTCTTTATCTTCAACCAAACATGCAATCAGGAAGAGAAGAAGTTAAATATGAATCTTGATTGTGAATATTATTATGATATATAATTAGTTGTTTAATCTGGGTTTTGTTTATTTTGGATGAAACAGTTACAATTTGGTTGGTTGGTGGTGACAAAGTTGAGGCAGGAAGAGACACTGTGAGATTGAAAGCGAAAATAATGGCTCAGAACGGAAGAGTTATGCAAAATTGTGTTTATGCTTCTAATCCCTATCATGAATGCACTGAAGCTTGTGCCCAGAAGATGAAGGACCCTAACTTCAAGCCTCACAGGAACAGAAAGGGTTCTGGTTAGTTTATGCATGCCTTCTGTTTGATCTTTTTACACACTCAAACTTCAAGTTATATAATATGAAATTATGTTATTGTTGTTATGTTTTGTGTTTGGTTTGAGTTTGGGAGTGCTTAGTTGCCAATCTCTGAACACATGTACCTTGTGTCTCTGTATTTTTATCCGAAGATTATCGAAGAAGTGTTACTGATGGTGAGCTTGGGAAAAAGATGAATGGAGAGAAACGCTCTGAATCTGGTTGCCCTAAAGCATCTAATCCTTTCCATGTGTGTGATGAAAATTGCAACAAAAGAAGAGTGGCAGGAGCTGATTCAGGTTCCCCCTCTTATTTAAGCTTATAAGTTATCTTCAATTCAATAACAATACAAGTGACCCACAATTTAGTATCAATTTTCACCATTTTAGTCCCAATAATGTTTAACCAGTTAATAGAGTAAGTGAATTTCTTCACCCTCTTAGAATTTTACTCTAGCAAAGTCTCTCTCAGACTATTTGATTTGAAGAATAAGATTCATCTCAAGGGGGAACCTGAGAAATTAATGTCTCGTGAATTCAACCTCTTTAGTTAAAGATTGACAATGATCTCTAGAATCATTTGACTCAATTTCTTGTGTACAAATTGTATAAACTGCCTTACATACTGGTTTTGTTTGACCATTTCATGATAATGGATTTATTTATATTATTTGACAAATCATTCTGCCGTCCATCTCATAGATGCATGATACCTGTATAATTTGGCTTGCATATTTGTTTTGCCAGGTAGAAAATGTGGTGATATTGTAGATTTTTTATATACTTAGATAAATTTCAAAGTTCAAACTATGAATATATGTCTGACCACAATACTTCAAAATTTCAGGTGTTAAATCCTTAAGCTTCGGCAGGAAGAAGCATGGATCAAAACCAGAACTGCCTGTTCTTGACAGTGTTCCGCCCTCGAAAATTGGGGCTATTTATCTCTCTGATGCTTCATCGCCACTATCAAGCTATTCTGACTCTGGAAGGAAAAAGGTGGAGACAAAAAACAGTGAGATAGTACCGGCTTCTGGAGAAATACACGTTGAAGATATCATGGTAATGACTTATTTTTTTCACATATATCAACAAAACAATACTTTCTTTTTTTAAAAGAAAATTTGGCTTATTGTACTTGTCTCTTCCATTTCCTTCTTTTGGCAGCCTGTTAATCACAAAGTCCAACCAAAGGATGATGCTGAGCAATTTGCCGACCCAAAACAGACGAAGAAAGAAGTGGACAAAAATGGTTCACACAAAGTTGTTCCAGTCACCTCTGTTGATGATACTGGCGGTCTTACTGCCTCTGCTGCTGCCATGGACTTCGCTTTTTCTCCTAGAGCCAACGGTAACGAAGATAGTGATGCAGATGACACCGAGTCTGTGGTATCCGAGTCCCGTGTTCCGGTTGGAAAGTACCATGTCAAAGAGAGCTTTGCTTCCATCCTGGTTGCCATCCTTGACAAGTATGGAGACATTGGAGCAACCTGCCACTTGGAATCAGTTGTGATGAGATCATATTACATTGAGTGTGTGTGCTTTGTTGTCCAAGAATTGCAATCTGCATCAATTATGCAATTAACAAAGTCCAAAGTTAAAGAGTTGTTGGCTATCCTCAAGGATGTAGAATCTGCTCAACTTCGCGTGGCGTGGTTGCGTAGCATACTCGACGAAATTGCTGAGAACATTGAACTCATCAACGAGCACCGCTCAGTGGAGGCAGAGAAGGCAAAATCGAATCACGAAGTGGAATTGCTGAGGAAAGAGCTGGAGTCAGAATTGGCAAGTTTGGCTCAGAAAGAGCAAGAGGTAACTGATCTTAAAACAAGAGTTGAAGAGATGAAAGGGCGTTTGAGCGAGCTCGAGGTGAAATCTTCTGATCTGGACAAGAACATGTCATCTATCAAGTCCAAGGTTGATAATTTGGATAGCAAATCCTTGCTAGATCAACTACTGTAAATGCAAGAGCTAAGAGATTTGGTGTTTGAAGTGCACATTTAGTATTGTATTGATGGTTATTAACAGGTAGGATATGTTACTGAATAAACTAAGCTTAGTATGAAGAACTATGAATGCATATTAATTAACACCCTACACACATGAACCCTCACAATTGTACTTTCAATTATTTATTTATTATTTTTATATCTAATAATTCCCAGTCCCTACTTCCCAACAAGATTGGGTTGATGGCATGGCAATCACCTGGGAATTTTGTTTGTTGGGAGCAAAGGGATTATTCCCTGTTTTCTGTGCTATTTGATTTGTGGTCTATAATATTTTGAAGTTGGATTGTTTTTCAACTAGTGTAGATGGATGTAAGAAAAGTAAAAGACTTATGATGTTTGCTTTCCTAACTTTTCTTCAAATGTGGCACCTTCTCAACGCCATGATCAACGACTTTGGTTTCCAAGAAGCTCGGCGTCAAAGAGGATGATGCCAATGCCCAATGGGCTTCCAAAGTTCTATCAGAAGAAAATTCAGAGGTTCTTTCGGCCACACAAAATTGCAACTAATATATTCAATAAAAAAAAAACTAAATACAGGCTAATTTAAAAATACCTGACAAAATTAAAGGATCAAATATAAACCTGTAAATACTCGAGTGATGTGAAATTGCTCGCGAAAAAGTGTTAGATAATTTGATATTTTGACTAAATTATAGTCTAACGACTTAAAGAGTCAATTTCATATAAAGAAATGTTAGATGATTTGATATATTTGATTAAATTATAATTTAACAACTTAAAGAATCAATTTTACATAAAGTTAACTACATGTGAGTTTCTATCTTATAAATTATGAATTTAATTTTAAAGTACTACCATCATGAAATATTTAGATAATTCTCCAATCAGATAAAAATAACTCTATAGGTATACAATTTTTCTTAGAGGACCATAACAAGTTAGCAACTAACTAATATCAACTTATATATAATTTGTTTTTGAGTAATGTTACGGAATCAATGTTAGGGACTAATAGGGAGTTAATAAGTGTAATTAGAAAAATAAGAGGTGATAAAAGGGAAATAAAAAAAGGAAAAAAATAATATTGACTTTTTATTATCTTTCTAATATTGGCTACCGAGACTTTTTTTTATTTTTTAAGAATTTTATTTACACATCAAATCAAGCATTAAAATAAGTCATTATATATTTATACATAAATATATGTATAATTTTATATTTTTTAATATACATTTTTTATTTTAATATATATTATATAATATTTTGGTGTGTAAATAATATAACCAATTATTTTCTCTTTAGTACAAAGTAGAAACTAGAAAGCACACACTTATAATTTGCTTTTCAATCTAGAATGAAATATTAATGCAATAAAAGATCAATTAACATTAAGTTTATTATTTTTATTACGAAT
>JASCZI010211650.1:0-10156 GCA_036250425.1 Stylosanthes scabra | reverse complement strand
TTTTTATTACACAAAACTTACAATTTTATGATAAACATGTATTTTATTTGTTATTTTGAAATCTAATTTGTTACTTGAATAATTTATAATAAATATTTGTTAATTCAATCATTAATAACTTATTTAACGACCAAGTGTCTATCCAATTTTTAAGGTTTAAAATTTTAGAATATTATAATTTATTATTGATTATTGATGTGAATTTTAAAATATTATTTGTACATATGCAACGTATTAGAATTTCGGACAAGCTACTTATAGAACCAAATGCTTATAAAAAAGTCAAAAAATTATATATAATATAATTTTAATATCCTAACCGTGTAGCTCCTCTTGTTTAATTCATAGGTGAATTGAGCTGAACTGATTAAATTTTTTATTTTTACAAGCCAATTTTATTTCATAGTAAAAACTTGTTCATCAAATGTTATTAAACATGCTAGTTCGACGAGAATTTCAGACACACTAATTTCAATTTTTTACATAACATGAGACACGATATATATATTTTAAAGTATTTTTCATATTTTTTTAATCATATGAAGTATTTAACATAATTTTTATAGTTTTAATAAATAATAATATATGTTATTTTTAAACTTATTTTAAGGATATAAGTTAAGAATAAAATTGGATATGTGATGATATTTTGATGTGTCAAGTACGTCAATTTTTTTGTTTTATAAGGACACAAATGAACATGAAAGACACGCACCCATATCGTATCCAAAATATGTCAAACACGCAGATACTATAAGAGTGTTTGTTCTTCATATATTTTTTCTATCAACTGATCTTGTAAATCAATTGCTAATTTTTTTTTGTGACTAATAAATTGCTAATTTTGATAGAGATATTTTTATCTTCATAAAATTAATTACTATAAGAGTATTTAAGTATTTTAAACTGAAATTTATAATTATGATTTTTTATTCATTTAAACAATCATAACTCTGAAAATATTGTTACTATTTAAATTAATACTAAATAGGTGAATATTAATCAATTTTTTCTCTAGATGAGAGGATAAGTTATCAATGCTTCCTCCAATGACTATTGCGACTCCATTCTTTAAAAAAAAGGAGGCCAAGTGAGAGAAAATGAAATCGTGACGATGATTGGAAGACGCTTTTGTGTTTTGCGAATGTGGCAATTACAGATGGCGTCGACTAAAACTCCAATCACCGCCACGACTTCGTTTCTCTCACTTTGTCTTTCTTTTTAAGAGAACGAGGTCACGACGGTCATTGAAGTACGCGGCGGTGGTATTTCAGAGGACGTCCAACGAAAAGAAATAAAAACCAAGTAAGAGACGGTAACTTACCCTGTCATATAAAGATGGTTGATTAGAGTTCACCTACTAAATAACATATTTATATTAAAATGAAAATTAAATTTCTTCTTTTTAATTTAATAAAATGAACTTAATTGTATAACAAGTATTTTTGTCATTTAAACAATACTAATACACAAAGAATTAACTATAGGTATATACCAAAAATTAATCACTACGTAAAACACATTAAAATACAAAATATATAATAAAATAAATTAAAACAACACATGTATTTATAAATAAGTATATTATAGATTTTTATAGTTGATTTTGATTTTAAAATATCAATTTTTTATATTAAAATAGTATTTTCATCTTTTATTAATATTTAAATAATATTATAAAATTTTAAAAGGAATAATTTTATATTTTTAAATTCAACTTTTTTAATATTTAAAACAAATAAATAACTCTAATTTTAAAACGATATTTTTTCTTCAAAATTAAATAAATTTTTTAACTAAAAAATAAAAAAAATAAACAAAACTAAGAAAAACGTTTGTTATTAATCAAATAATACTTTTTCTAGTAAAAATAATAATAATAATAATACTTCTTCTCTCTCTTATTAATTACATGTTATTTTTTCTTTTTCTTACTTTTGGAGCACTAAAACTTCATATGCAACTTCTACTCTAGCTCTTTATGTTAAACTCCAAACTTCTCAAGAGCACTGAATCGTTTGCCCATTTTCATGTATCATTAGCATCCTAACTCACCCACCCATTAAGAGGACAAGGAATCAACATTTGGACATTGCCTCATTTACATTGAATATCACACCGTCGTCGGATGTCTTCATAATGGCAAATTGACAATGAAGGCTTTTTTTTCCCAATCAAATGATAAAATGGACAAGAAATTTGTAATCAATTTATTTGTATGTGTTCTGTAGCAAATGTATTTGCATGACGATGGATGTTATTTGCATATAATATTTGTAGAACAGTACGCTATGATATCAGCTATGATACTAGCACACTAAAAATGGATCACCTGTATAAAATTTTTGTTAAAATAAAAATTGCTAATTTCATTAACTATTTGGTTTTTATATCTAATTCATTAAAATAAAAATAAGCAATGAGAAAACTCTTTCTCAATTCTAGTTTCAATCACACGAATCCTCATGTATATAAGTTCATTTATCCTTATTTAATATTTCAAATACGTTACAAGTAACTGATGCTAAATTACTAATATGAACATGATAGTATGGAATAATTCATACATTGCCACCACCACCACTCTACATTATAATTAAGAGCAGAAACTAATAAAATCTTCTCATGTATTCCACCATTCCATGCCACAAGAGCCTAACTCAACACACAAAAATTGATCCTTGTTTTTGCAATTGAAGGCCCTCATAGGAGAAAAAACACAGCCATGTATACACGCCTATAGCTTTGAAACTGGCAAACCTGCATATCAGAAAGAAAGAAAGAAAAAGAAAAATACACAAAGTTCATTATCTAAGAGAGATTAGAACTATATTATTGGCCCTTAAATATGTAAGATAATGCAGTCATATCTGTTACCAAGAGCTTTTGCATTAACAATGCTTGGGCTTGCAGCTGGTGGTGGAGCATTCTCATTCAGGAATGGTTCCACTCTATTGGCATCAAACCAAACTGGGTACCCTTTGATCTTACCCTGCAATTTATAATCAAGGATTATCATAAAAAATGTTATGATGGACAAATTTATATCAATAATTTCTGTTTGTGAATTTAAGACATTCCCAATTTCACAAGAGACTGAGAATTATAGTGATCATTGAAATAAATTCAAGATGCTAGTGTAGCATAAGATACCAGAACATTTAGAGCAGCTAGTGTGGCCATTCCCTCACGGGTCCACTGCAAAATTCAGATAAACAATTTAATTGCTAAAGTTTACATAGTCTTACCAAAACCAAGAAAATGTACATTTTATTGCATGATGTACCTTGGAAGCAGAAGCAATGTGAGGTACCACAATAGCATTCTTCATCTCTGAGAGCCCAGGTTTCATGTAGGGCTCATCCTAGCAAAAAAGATTAGAATTAACTACTTAAAAAAGGTAGTTTAACAAACATGTAATTATTTATAATTAGGTATAAGGTTCACTCACTTCAAACACATCGAGTCCTACGCGAAACATTGGATTCTCTCTCAAATGGTCAACAAGTGCAGCTTCATCAATAACAGGCCCTCTACTGCAGTTTATTAGTATTGCTTCCTGAAATCGTGATATCATATCATAACTCACTGATAAAAATTAGCATCTCTTAATGCACACTAATAATCGAGATTTTACTACGAAATTGTTTTCCTTAAACTTGTACCTTCTTCATCTTGGAGAGTCTCTCCTTGTTGACCAGATGATAAGTGGTTTTATCCAAGACAGGATGAAGACTAATCTACAAAAGCATCCATAGAAAGAAAAATACCATATTATTTGGAATAATCAAATTGAAGCATGTTCTAGTTTAGCTAGTATATTAAATTCTCATCATCAAGTTCTTACCACATCTGCCTGCTGAAGGACCTCATCCATGGATGATGCCCTTTTCCAAGTCACAGGTGTCTCGCCATTCGCTTTCAAGAATCCACCGTAAGCTACAATAGTAGGATGAAAACAGAACCATCAGTTGATAATATGTAAACCGGGGAGGGTTAGTGGATAGGAACATGCCTGTAACAAACTTTTCGAGTCGAGTTGACTGGTAGAGATCAAAGTAAATCAGGTTCATCTTGAATCCTTCAACCTGATACAGAGCCAAAACAAGAGTAACCATAATATACATACATTATCATCAGTCATCACCATGAACTTAATTTCGAGACACTTCTAAAATTTCAAATTAGTGTTTTGGGAGTGAAATCTAACACACTATGCTGATCATAATGATTACAAGTATTGAAGACTGAAGAACACTCAAGATTTACCGAAAATTTTAGACATTACCATCATTCTTGCATAAGCCGATCCAATACGGCCAGCTCCAATAACACCAACTGTTTGTCCTTTCAGCAAGTTTCCAACAAAACTGCACAGAAACAAAGCCAAAGCTAAGCTAAGCAATTATTTTCAACCATCATAACGAGAATTTTGAACATTATTATCAGCATCAAGAAAGTAGTTATTATCATATCATACAGATGAGGGAGCCATCCATCATATAATCCTGCCCTCATGAACTCATCAGCCTCAACAATCCTTCTAGCAGCCGCTAAAGTCAATGAAGCCGCCAGCTCTGCCGTTGTCTCAGTCAGAACACCCTACCAATTAAGCAATCGAGGCTTATGTTAATGTCTATATCATCCAAAGTTAGGCGATATTACACACGAACCTCTCACGAAATTTAACAAATCAAGGACGCTGTGCATAATATCATCTAAATGTTAAGTTTTCAATAAGAAAAGTGTATGCATATGAAGCAGAAAAAGGAAAAGGGAGAGCTTACAGGAGTGTTTCCAACAGCAACACCGTACTTGGTAGCAACATTGACATCGACGTTGTTATAACCAACCGCCATGTTACTGAAAGCTTTGCCTCCAGCTCTGCTCAACGCTGAGAACAACTCTTCTCCCCAGTCTTCAGTCAACTGTATGAAAAAGTATATATAATAATGGGAACTCCATCACCATACTCAAACAAAAGAATATGAAACAATAATAAGAATAACAAAAGCTTAGCTTGTAATCAATCTTCTTGTAAGTTATGATAATCACCTGACCAATAACTCCATCACACTTATCACCAATTAGTGCAATAATGTCTTCAACTGAGAGAATTGTTTTCTTCTCTGTACATATCTATGAGAGTACGAAAAAGAAAGAAATTAAGACTCTTTTTTTCTTTACATAAAAATAAAACATATGCTAAGATGAGAAAGAAGCAAGAAAGTTGATGATGATGATTACATACTTCAACACGACAACCTTGCTGGATAAGGAGATTGATCCAACGAGTTCCGGGCATTGGTTTTGTGCTAACAACTCTGTATTTCCCATTTGGGTTCCATACCTCAATTGAAACTGGCTTTGCCATTGAAACAGTTGAGCTACAAAGTTGGAAAATGGAAACACACTACAGAAACTTGAGTTTGCTTCTTTACTATAATGTTGCAGTCTGATAATCTGGTGTGAAAGGCTGCAGGGTACTAATGTGTTCCTGACCAATGAGATTGCTGCACGTGGTTGGCTCATTTAGCTGATAAGAGTGATGAGTGGACATAGGATTTGGTATCCTTTCAGATAACGTGAGTTTGTGTGGGGAAGAGGTGAGTTTAAGCTATGTGAGTGTTCTTGGGCCTCACAAGTCACAATGCCAAATAGCAAAGGATAACATTCATAATCATCCCATTTTTCTAATAAGACAAAACTAGCCCTTTAGCCTGTGGCTTATGCTCAAACAGTTGGCCACGTCTTAGGCACTCTTTTGTAATAACCCAGCATTCAAATTATTGTTAGTAAAATGTGATTTGATGGGGTGATATGAGTTTAATTAGATTTATTCATACATATGAACTCAAAACAAGGAATGTCAAGCGAGATCAGTGTCTACTTATAAGATAATAAAAAGTTTAACAGAAAGAAAAAAGATTTTTACAGTAAGTACTACTGATTTGTAATTAGAATTCAGTTGATGGATTTTGATACTCTAACATCAATCACATATTTTACCCTATCTATCAGCTGAAAGGTGCATTCATCTTCTTTCCTAAGATTATTGTCCTTGACAAATTTGAGTCATCCAGTAGATAATCTGGCATATTTATGATTTGGATAATAGTCTAGCTTCATCTCCCATGTTTTATTCCCAATCTGCAGTGTCAAAACTTTTGCCTTTGGTATATAGTTTTTTATGAAGCCATAAGGTATGTGCTGCATTATTCACCAAATTTAACAGAGTCAGCATGTCACAGCAGCTATGATAGTAATTAAGCACCAGGTGTTACTGTAATTCATCCTACCGCACAACTGTTCAGCCGAGTTTCCGTTAATTTGACGGTGAATTGATTATCTCCGGTCCAATTGCTGCTACGTCCACGTCGTTTGTAACCTGAAACAACAACTGTAAGACACACACCCCATCCATCAGTAAATAATATTTAAGTAAACTTAACTTGACACTCAGTGAAAATTTTATGTAACACAAAGTTCATAGTAAAAATTAGGAAAGAGTGCAGGATTAAGCAGAACAATGAAGTCCTTACTTTTTGAGTATCCTTTTGAAGTTCTTTCATGAAGGTAATGCATAAAAACAAGTATAAGGTAAAGGTAATGCAATTTCATATAATATCAAAGTAATTCTATTATTGTTCTGCTAACTTGAGATGGAATATGGGTTGATTCTTCTTTGGCATGGTGGATAATAACTCTATATAAAAGTCCTCTGGAATTTCCAGTTTTCTCAAAAATGCAAACATCATTTAGTTTCAGGTTGTTGGCCTCTACAAAGTCCTTCCAACCAGTAGTAAGCATTATCTGTCCAGTAGTATCATCCTTTGTGATCTTAGCATCCCATGTTTTATTCTCATCAGTAACCCAGAGACTGAGAAAATTCTCCTCTTTTCCTTCTTGTTTTATAAAGTCTCCTTTCTTGAACTGTCATTAAAATTTATATTTTCTTTAGCACAAAATTCCCAACTGGAGAAACAAGTTGAGACAAAGATTGAGAAATTATATGATGTAAATTGTTATGGTTACCAGAAGATAGTTATTGAGGTACGCTGGTTTCATTTCGCGATAGAACCAAAGATTGTTAGAAGCCAAAGCCATGGCTCTCTCCAAAGCACTGCTACTTTTAGTATCTTTTGGTGCCTCAAAATTGTTAGAAGCCTCAGATTTTGAGAAGATTCTCCTTCCACCTGTGTCTTTTGGCCTTCCAGTATCAGAATATGCATTGAATTTCTTCTTCTCAGTGCTTGGCCACCGAGATTGAGCACCTTTGGTTTCACCGTGTTGACTAGAATACAATCTAGCTTCTTCTTTTGTGTTAGTTCTTCTCTTCTTAGAAGAACATCGCGACGGAGAGTTTGGCCTTTCCATAGAGTCGTCTTCAGCTTCAAGAGTTTCATTCAACAAAGGGTATTCTCTTTCCAAGCAACTCCGACCGAGTATTATGACATTGAACCGTGACTTCCCTTCATACTTGAACATCAAAACCTGCTCATTTTCCAAAGAATAAAACTCTGCAAATTTCTTCCAATCTTTGACAAACCAAACATCAGCACCGCATTTTTCCCATTCCATCTTCCACTTGGTACCATTAGGAAGAACAAGTAATACCGGGCTTGATATTCCTTCCCAATGTTCACTTACAAAACTTCTGCAAATCCTCTGTTACAAGCTGATTGTCAATATATACAATGCTAACAAAGAAATGTTATTTGAACATTGAAGCCATAAATCCATAATGACATTACTCATTCTAATTACATAGTGACAAGTAGAGAAAATCGATCTAAAAAGTAAATTAAAGAAGTAAAACGTGAAATCCTAATAAAATTTAAATCGTAAAATCGTCTAGTATCTCCTAGTTACCACATATCCAAAGATTTTAAGAGTTAAATTAAGATTTTAGCTACCCTAGGTATTAAATTCAAAGAGAAAAAAAGAAAGTTTGAAACACCAACACAAATATAAAAAAAAAATAAGCTTGAATGTGATCATGAACGAACCTGGCTCACAAAATATAAATCATGATTCATGAATTGGAAAAAGAACAAACCTTTCTTTTAATGTTACTATTAATGCATATGATTATATAATATTATAACACTATACCTACATACAGTTATAGAATCATACATAATAATGCAGAGATATAAGAGAAGAAGAAGAAGAAAGATTGGATTACCAATTCACCATTTTGAAGGCTCTTTTGAGTAAGAATCTGATAAAAGTGAATGGGGAGTGGTTGAGATGACATTGCTATGAAGATGAAGCAGCAAGCTCTTCAGTAATGAAGGGAGTGGGTTTAGGTTAGAAGAATAATGTGATGTGATAAATAAGATTAGTTTGGAAAGTTATTAATTATCGGCTAAGTTATTGCAGAAAGATTCCACAATTCTTAGACTCTTGAATTCTTGAGAGTAGAGGTAACCGAAGCCAAATGATGATTGTTATGATAAGTTATAAAGAGTCAAACAGTCAACGATTTTGCCTAGGCTAACAGTCTAACAAATCAAATACTGGATAATTAAGTAGGTATTACTTATTAGTGTACGACGATTAAAATATTTTTTTTAATCTAGATAAATATGAAAAGAAATCATTATTAGTTTTAACTACTCCTATATTTTCTCCCTCCATTAATCAGTTTTCTTTTCTCTTTATTTATTTATTTATTTACTGAAATAAGTATTAAAAAAAAAAGCCCCACACACACACACAAAATGGAATTCTGTTACCAGATAGATAAAAAATGGCCAAGATAGATAAAATACAAAAATACAAATTAAAAATTACACATAGTGGCTGAATTTTGGCTTAATTTTAGTGTAATTTGTGTTCAAGATAAAGAACTTCCATCCGAAAGTAATTATATGTATATTAATTAATTTAATAAAAGCTCTGTTTTAAATGGCTATTATCAACCATTTTTTGTAATAAAGATGTTAAATATTTTTTATGAGTAATGCTACGAACCAAGATTAGGGAGCCAATAAATTTAATTAGGTTTTATATTCAAAATTAGTCAAAGTTATCATCCAAAACTAAAAAAGACTATCATTCGAAATAGATACAACTTATCATCCGAAACATAATACAGTTATCATCCGAAACTTTACCACCACCACCAACTCTCACCAACAAGAAAACCCACCTGTGACAGAGGACGGCGTCATCGTCAGAACTGGGCGATCTGCGCGAAGAAGAAGAAGCGGCGGCGATGGCGGCGATCGCGCAAACAAGAAGAGGCACGACGATGATGGCTTCTTCTTCCGCTCAATCATGCTCGTTTTGCCTTCTCCATTGTTTTTCTGCTCTACGCCTTCTCTGCACCTTCGATGTCATTCTGCAGAGAAGAAGAAGAAGAAGATTCGCCTTCGACGCCATTCTATGTCATTCTAAATGCGATGATGATGGCGACGATGCGAGTGATGACGGCGTATTCATAGTGGCAGTAGCGGTGATAGAGAAGGGGATTAGAGTTTGGGTTGGTCATGTGTTCCATGGACTCCAAGCCTTATGTGTTCCCTAGACTTTCTCATTTTTTATCCTTGAAATTTACTTTAAATAAAAATCGCACCATATCTGTAACACGTTTTATTTTTTATACGGTAGCTTAGTGTGAATTGTTGAATGAGTGTATTGATGAATACTTTGTTTAAAATTTGATAATTAATATGTAGACTAAATTAATTATAAAAAGTTTAAAAATTTTAAACTTATTTTAAAATAACTATACTAAAGAATATAGGTTTTATTAATCAGAATAATATAGTAAAGATTTATATCCCATGTAGCTTAGAGATGAGATTAAAACTTCCCCACCATTAAAAACGGGGCAATTCACCCAAATAAAATATTTGGGAAGAAAAATGTTTGTATTGTCCTAAAAGGAAAACTATGATCGGATTCCCCTATTTCTTCCTCTATGTAATCCGTGGCACCCTGCAAGGTAACATGAAAAACACATGATACGCTGCAGGGGACAACGTATCATGTGAAGCTCCCAAATGAAATCCGTGCAGCCCTGCCACGGATCACGTTGAATTCCAAATTCCGAAGATCCGTGCATGGCTGCCACGTACCTTGAACAAATGGCGTGGATGCAATACCCTGGAGCCTCCCACGGATCATGCATGAAAGGAGTGCTTTA
>JASCZI010211649.1:29095-41264 GCA_036250425.1 Stylosanthes scabra | reverse complement strand
AGAGTGTAGGAGCTTGTTCTTGATATTTCTAATATGATAATAGTGAAGAGGATGATAAGAGGAGAAGAATGATGTATGATATGATGATGTTGGGGTATGATCTTAGTGTTTGATGTTCTTCATGTTCATCATGTTCATATGAACATTCAAAGTGTTCTTGGTAAAAAAAAATGGGGTTTAATCTTTAAAGGCAAGAGAGAGAATGTGTTTTTGGTGTTTTTATGAAGTAAAATGAAATAAAATATGGATGAATGAGAGAGAGAGGGAGTTTGGATGATGAAGAGAGAAAATGAGTGGGTTTTTGGTGTTGTTTTTGGTAAGTGTTTGTAAGAATAGTTAAAGTGAAGTGTAAGTGGTTAGTGGAATGGGTAAGTAGTAAAAGTGAGTAAGAGAATGGGGAAGAGAGAGTGAGTTACGGTCATGAGTGGGGAGGAAGCAAACAATTTCCATTTTGTTTTTGTTTTATTTTTGTATGAAGGAAATAGTTAATTTTGGTGGTGTATAGTCAAGGTTCTGAAAATCGGACCGGACCAGTCGGACCGTAAACCGGTAGCTTCTCCGATTCGGTTTTACAACAGAAATCGCAAATCAAAAAACTGCCAGAAAACCGTTGAACCGACCGAAAACCGGGTGGTCGGATCGAACCGGTAGCCAGCAGGTTTTCTCTCCAAGACTATGCGTTGTCGTTTTGGGGCCAGAATTCAAAAGAAAAAAAAATGAAGAAGGTGGAGGAAACGGCGTGCATAGAGCCTCTTCTCACCAAAACCTGAAATCAACCCAGTGAAGGAAGAACCACCCTAGTCTCCACCGACGCCAGCGATCTTCCCTCTCTCATTATCTCCACCGCCGCTGGCGGTCTTCGCGTCGAGTCTTCTTCTAGTCACTATAGCCACCGATCTTCTCCTATTATTTACTATGCATCCGCCGGCGGTCTTCGCATCAAGTCTTCTTCCGGTCACCATCGCCACCGATCTTCTCCTATTATTTACTACGCATCGCGTAGTCTGTGTTCTCCTTGCCGTTGCGTCGTCCATTTCGAGGTTGCGTTTTTTCTTTTTATCTTTTTCTTACTAGGAAACAACATAAGTTAGCATATATGGCTGTCGTTTCTTTCATTGTTAGTACTTAGTAGTTAGTTATTTGTTCAAATTTTAGGGTTAGCATGTTCCTGTTATTGGGTTTATGGACTTTCTTTTTTTTTGAAACTATGGGCTTATTTTTACTTGAGCCATTGGCTTTTTTTTTTCAACCAAATAGAATAATGCTATAATAGGCTTGCTTAACGAAAACTAAAAACGATAATAGGCTTAGATTTGTAAAATAAAAACATAGGCTATAGGAAAATAAAAACATAGGCTAAATATATTGTTATCTTTTTCTCAACCAAACAGAATAATATTAATAATTTAGTAATATAAAAAATAATGTAAAATAACAAAAAAATTAGATAATTTAGGCAAAAAAAAATAACATTAGATAAATTAAGTGTGGATGTGTTACTGTATTTTTCTTTTGTGTTCTAAATATTAATATAGTATATTTTGGCTAAATATATAATCAATTAAGAATACTTGTATATTCCTATGTTTTAAATGTTAATATAATTTATTTGTTAATATCTTAATTTGGCTAAAACTCTTAAGTATATATTAAAATATTTAATAATTTTTGTGTTGATTTTTATTATTTATATAATTTAATTAAATAACGGTTTTTCCGGTTGAACCTGGTTGAAACGGTGGAACCACTAAACCAGTGAACCAATAACCCGAGCAGTTCGATGATCGGTCCGGTTTTCAGAACCTTGTGTATAGTAAAAGAAAATGATAAAATAAATTAGAATGATAAAGTAATACAATCATGTTATTTGAACAAGTGTTTTTAATAACCAAGTGGAAAACCAAGTAATTTTGAAACAACACCCCCACTCTCACCCCTAAAGCGCGTGAACACGCGCTCTCCTCATCGCTCTCATCGTTGCCGTCTTTTTCTTCATCATCCTCCTTCGCCGTCGTCTTCATCATCCTCCTTTGTCGTCGTCGTCTTCCTCTTCCTCCTCCTCCTCCTCCTCCTCCTTCTTCTATGTCTGCAACTTCTTCATTGTCTTCATCATTTTCTTCTTTTTTCATGTCTGCAAATTTTTCTTCGTCTTTATTGTTGTTGTTGCTGTCGTTGTCATTGTTGTTGTTGTTGTTGTTGTTGTTGTTGTTGTTGTTGTTGCTGCTGCTGCTGTAAAATGCACACAAATATAAAGCTTTACTCCACCGAAATATAAAACTAAAATGCACACAAATATGATACTAAAATCCACCGAAATAATAAGAAAACGACAGCAACACGTTTACTCAATATCTCACAGAGTGCACACAAATCCATGTTTGAATGGGTTCCTTGTTATTTCGGTGGATTTTGAGTTAGTTTTTGTGTGCATTTTGTGTTACTTTGGTTGCTATTAAGTTTCGTTTAGTTCTGATTGCATAATTTCAAGTTTGAATGGCTTTCTTGTTATTTCGGTGGATTCTAGGTTGGTGTTTGTGTGTATTTTGCATTACCTTTGTTGCTATTAGGTTTCATTTGGTTTTGATTGCATAATTCCAAGTTTTAATGGCTTCTTGTTATTTCGGTGGATTCTTGGTTATCGTTTATGTGCATTTTGCGTTACCTTTGTTGCTATTAGGTTTTGTTTAGTTTTGATTGCATAAATCCATGTTTGAATGGCTTCCATATTATTTCGGTGGATTCTGTGTTATTGTTTGTGTGCATTTTGCGTTACCTTTGTTGCTATTAGGTTTCATTTAGTTTTGATTGCATAATTCTAGGTTTTAATATTCTAAACTCAACAGAAACAATAACCCAGAATCCACCGAAATAATATTCTAAGCTCAACCGAAAAAATAACCCAGAATCCACCGAAATAATATTCCAAACTCAACCAAAATATAAAGCCAAAATGTACACAAACACAAACCTATAAACTCCACCGAAATAAAATGCAACACAAAGAACACAATAGAAAGCTATAATCTAAGAACAACAAAGCTATGAAAAAGTAAATTGATTCAGAACAAAACAGAAAGCTATAATCTAAGAAAAACAAAGCTATAATTTAAGAACAACACACACTTATTCTATTTCTCCATCCTCCTCTTCCTTCTTCCTTCCTTATTCTATTTCTGCATCATCATCATCATCATCATCATCATCATCATCTTCTTCTTCTTCTTCAAAACAAAAATCAAAACAATGAGAATGAAAACAGAAATCACGCAAATCAAAACAAAATAATCTAACAACGAGAATGAAAATTGAAATCTAACAACGACAGCAACACGTTTACTCAATAATTCACAGAAACTATCGAAATATAAATCTAAAATCCACCGAAATAATAAGAAAACGACAGCAACACATTTACAAAAAAATTCACAGAATCCACCGAAATATAAACCTAATATCCACCGAAATAACAAGTACACATTCAATTCTGGAATTATACAATCAAAACTTAGTCAAACCTAAACAGTAACAAAGATAACACACAAATGCGTTAATATTGAGTAAATCCACATGAACGATCTGAATTCATTTCCAATGATGCATCTGAAGTAGAAGCTTCCATTCTACAAGAACGTAAATCACAAAACTCAGATATAAAAAAAAAAAAGAAAACAACAATGAAATCACGTAAAATCAAAACGAAAAACTAACAACTAGAATGAATCCAGAAATCTAACAACAGAGAGAGAAAACGAAAACAAAGATCAAATCAAAGAACGTTGAAGAATCCAAAATTGAACTTACCTAACGTAAAAAACTCAGAGAACGACGCAGATGAATGATGCAAAAGAAGAACGTTCAGGAAAACGTTGAAAAAACGATCTCAGAAAGCAAGAATCACCAAATCGAAAATCGTTGGAGAGAAAAAATGAAGAACGAAGAACGAAGCTCAGAAATGAAAGAGATAACGAAAAACGAAAAACTAAAATTGGCAGAAAATAAAAACAAATATAATCATATCATATCATTATAATAAAGGAGAATAGGCACGTGAGAAAACATCAATGGTTAACCACTTAGTTGTTAAAACCACTTGGTCACCAAGAATTATTGAAAGTAATAATATCATATTTATAAAGGTGGTATAGAAAGAATCAAAGAGAAACTTTTGCATGTATCTAAGCCATGCAACCAATGAGAGAGAAGTCTTTTCAAAAAGGTGTAAGAAAAAGCAAAAGGTAGGAAAGAGAAAAGTTAGAAGGTGTCATAAAATGTTTCTAGGGCATTCTTGGCTTTATGTCTCAAATCTATGGGGCGACTAAGGTCCAAAGACGTATTATAGCATCGCGCTATAATTTTACAATTCCGTCGTATCTCACTTTTTACCGAAATCACGACCGAACGATTCGCGACGGAAACAAGCGTCGCTAAAACGGTTTGAAATTCACACTATGAATTTCGTCACCTTAAGCTCACCGACTCGAGCTTAGCTAGGAAATTATAAATTTCCATCGGAGATATCTTCTTCGATATCCTCCATTACTGAAAACACAGTCAAATGCGATTAAACCGCCGCTAACTAGCGTACCGTCGCTAAAAACAGAAAATCACCGAAACAAGCAAATACTGGAAACGAATTCCACATCAAACACATTGCCAATCTGACATTTAACTCAATAATTCCACTAACTTAAGGGGCCATATCTCTTTTGTTTTAATCTTTTCCTCTCTCACCTGATGGTCCCACATAATGTACACCACTTGAGTCCATTTGACTTTCTAAAACACACTACATTTTTTATTTATGTAATTTTTATTTTTTACATTATTCTTTGCTAATAATAATATATTTTGTTAAATAATTTTTTTTATTTACATTATTTACTAATAATATAATTCTCACGTTAACCCAAGTGAGTTATAATAAATTCACTCAATCAACTATTCAACTATTTCAATTATTTTTTTTATTTGAAACTTAATAAAATGATTATTAGTAGAATAAACATTGATGTGATAAAGATTATCAAATGTTAAAAATATAGTAAAATAAGCTTTTATTATTAATTTATTTAGATTCTTTTAGAAACATTTTGATTAATTAATTAAAAAGTAATGCTACGAACCAATGTTAAGAGACTCATAGGAAGCCAATGAGTGTAATTAGAGAAATAATATGTGGTAAAAAAATAATATTAACTTTCTATTATCTTCTTAATATTGACTACCAATAATTTCTTTTAATTAAATTTTGTCACTTTAATTTTAATTATATTTTAACTATCGTAAGAGCTAGTAATTGTATCAAATTATCAATGCTATTTAAATTTAAAATAATTCATTCTAATGAAATAAAAATCTTTATTTATCAACATTGTCACATTTTTTGTTTCTTTCCTTTTTTATCCAATTAAAAGCTTTTATTCTAATTTAAAGTTTGAAATATATCCTAGAATATATCATATCGAATACTTTAATATTTTATTTATACCAATTATTTTCATTCGATCACAACAAATTATAGTGGTCATTTTGATGTTTTGTTTTCAACTAAGAAATTAAATCAAATTATCTTGATTGCATGTGATTTATGAAATATCAATTTTTTATTCTACTGGAAATAAAATTTTCAATGTTTTTAACCTAAGTTAAGTTAAAATTACCTTTTTTTGTTATTGTGATTGAAATTTTTTCTATTTTCAATGTTTTTAACCTAAGTTAAGTTAAAATTACCTTTTTTTTTGTTATTGTGATTGAAATTTTTTCTTTATATTTTTTACACTCTTCATGTTGTTGACTGTTGCTTACAGGGTAATTTGAGAAGATTTGATGATATAGAAAAGGAGAATCCAAATTTCTAGCAAGTTGAATTGTTTGATTATAAATCTAGGAGGCTTCTTTTATGGTGAAAGCATAATCTGATCCATGATGGACATGATAGCTATTCACCACATAAAAGATGTAATGTTTTATTGGGAATAAAAAATTAATGATAAAAATTGAACAATAATGCTACACATCCAAGCAATTACCCCAACAAAGTCCAACTAAGTGATTTTTTCCCATTCTCACCCATTACACGCGCTGACACACACTCTCCCCAAAATTCAAAACGCGCTTCTTCTTCTTCTCCTTCTCCTCTGTTATTGCAGCACCACCATCGTCATTGCAGCCGTCGCCGTCGCCATCGCCTTCTCCTTCTCCTTCTCCTTCTCCTTCTCCTTCTCCTTCTCCTTCATTGTTGTTGGTGTTGGTGTTGTTGCTGGTGTTGTTGGTGGTGTTTTTGTTATTGTTGGTGTTGTTGTTGTTGACGAAAAACTGAATTGGTTATTTTTAAAAAATAGAAACGGATTTTGAAGACAAGCAGAAACAGATTTAGAATAAAAACAAAAACAGATTTAGTATAAAAAACTGAATTGGATATCCAAGAAAACAGAAACGGATTTTAAATGGAAACAGAAACGGGTTTTGAATGAAAACAGAAACAAATTTTGAATTAAAAACTGAATTGGATTTTCATGAAACAGAAACGGATTTTGAATGAAAGTAGAAACGGATTTTGAATGAAAACAGAAATGGATTTTGAATTAAAAACTGAATTGGATTTTCCTGAAATAGAAACGGATTTTAAATGAAAGTAGAAACGGATTTTGAATAAAAAGTAGAAACATATTTTCTTTTACGCCTAGGCGTGATTTTGGTGATGAACCCACGCCTAGGCGTGGTCTTGTTTAGCTCAAATAGAAACGAATTGTGAATGAAAGTAGAAACAGATTCTTAATAAAAGTAGAAATGGACTGTAAGTTACCACTCAAATGTACTCAAATGTACTCCATCTTCCTGCTACTGCTGCTACTCCTCTTCCTCCTCCTATTTACATGATTTTGGTCTTCTTCTTCCTATTGTTGTCGTTGTCATTATCATCATCGTTGCTGATGTCTTCTTCTTATCTATTGTGTCGTCGTCTTCATTGTCCTCCTCCTTGTTGTTGTTGCCGCCGCCGCTGCTGTCGCCGTCATCGTCATCGGAAGAAGCATGAAGAGTTGAGGATAACGAGGAATGAGAATGGCGGTGAAGAGAGTGAGAGAGAAAACAGAGAAGCTTGCTAAAATGAAATTTAAAATAACGCATTTGAGTGAAAAAGGGAAGAACGAAAAATACGGAATCCTGTGGGTTGAGAGGCGCGTGTGGGTTGAGGACTTGGTTAAGCTTGGTTATTAAAAAAACTTGGTTGTGTATAATTATTGGAAATTGAATATGAGCCATACATTTAGAATATTTTATCTAGGTTCATCATGAACTCGATTTTTGATAAACATTTCCATAAATCTATATTTTAGATTAGGCGAGGTCTACCATGTAGACAGCAAGTTGGTGTATACATGTATAGACAACACATGCTAGAGCCTGATTGGCCAGTCGATGGGGCCCACTTGTGGAAAAAGGATGGATTAGGTAGGAATTACAGAGATAGGAGAAATATTACGGATGCAAAGTATGTCTAATTGAAAAAGAAATTGGTGGGCCTTGGGATGTGCTATTTTTGGGCGAAATGCTAGGTCCAAGGGTTTTATTTTTAATTGTATGGAAACCCAACTGAAATAGATGGATAATTCACTTGAGTTGGGCTGGTATAGGAATGAGAATAAATTTCAATTTGTCATTAGTTGGTCACTCTTTTACACACGTGCAAAAAAAAAAGAGGGTTCAGGGTTTCCACATTCAGTATTAATCGAATAAGTCTAAAAAGGGAAACAAGAGCATTGAAGTTGGAGCCTACCCCAATTTCTAATTCTTCTACAACATGAAAATAACGAAATAAATTGTCAAATTTAATTACAAATTACAAATACTAGAACAAGTATTTACATTATATTTTTGGAAGCTTTTCACATATGACAAACAACTTTAAGGGAATGTGATGTTTCGCTCATGTGCACCATTCAGATTTAATAATATTATAATTAGTGGATATGATGTTAGGTGTGACTTTTTGAAAGGTACCTCTAGACTAAGTAATACTGTGCTCCCTCAACATGCTTTATAGGTATTCAATTTGACCTCTCTTGTGTTCCCTTAATTGTCCAAGGCTTGGCTTGGTACACTCACTGGCTAAGCGAGCCTGAGTCGAGCCGGATCCATGTCGGGCTGATGGCTCAAGAGCCTTTTTTTTCTAGACCTGAAATGATTTTTTTGTTTAATAAATCAACACTATTAAGTTAATTAAATTATTTTTGGATTAAGTCTTTATCCACTATTTGATATAATTTAATTTTGCGGTGATTAAATTTTTTTTTGACATGTGTACCGAATTTTCTTTTTTATATATTCTATTTTTGTGATGATTAAAATTTTTTTTATACATTCTATTTTTTCCTATTTAATGTTACTTTTTTAATGAGGTCTCCTTAACTATTGTTTATATAGTTTTATCGAAAATTATTGTATTTTCATCAAGCTTAACACTTAAGTATGTTAAGTAAGTTAGTTTTAGTATATTTGTTAATAATATTTTTTAAAACCATAAATAACATAAATCATGCTTGTGATTTCACAAAATTGCATTCTCCTTATTTATGATTTAATCTTGATTAATAGTCTAATAAGTTATTCTGGCATTAATTAAAAATAAAAGCTTTATCAAACCCACCCTTACTAAACATGTTTCGCAGAAGGGCATATAACCCGAAATACAATGGAGGCAGCATTTCCCGATAATTTCCCAAACATAGCGGCAGGCCACCTAAGTCAAGTAACATTCACGAGATCTACCATCACTCATTACGGACTACTCTCTCAGTCTCTTCATTACATTGTGCAATAAACACATATTATTTCTCGTAACCTCACGGCACTCGTACGACAAATTTAAGACATTGAACACATTGAGGAATGACACGACATGCTTGTATAACAACTTAAGACTAACTATCTATGACAAATTAACAACTTAACACTAAGTCACTAACTATCTATTACAAATTAGCATATTGTTAGCCTTAACAACAAAGTTTCTTATTAAGGAAAGGCATTAACCAAGGTCGCGTAAAGGAGGAGTAAGGTATAAGTGTTGTTCCTGAGTTTTATCAAATGGTTTGACAATATACTCTTAAGTTTTATTTTGTTTCAATTTTGTCCTTCAAGTTTCAGATTTCCCCCCAAGATACTCCTAAATTTCTAAGGTTTCGGAGTAAATTCTTTAATAATAACACAACGTTATACATACCATCTTTGTCTTGAAAGTTATTCTTATTAAAGTATTGCTTATTTAATTTTGAATCTCTCAATTTGAAGGTATTACTAAATTAGTCTTGAATTTCTTCTAAAAGTTAACTATTACGAGGTATATCTCGTTCAAATTGACACTTTAAAGACAAATAAAAACAAATTAAAATTTAAAAGTATCTTTAAAACTTTTATCGAACTTCGAGGCAAAATAATTAGCACTAAGATTAGGTGTTTAACGTTAGTATTATTGATCATGCTTATTATGATCCATTGCCATGGAGCATGAAGCAGTTATGTTAGCATTGACCCTAGAAGGGTCAAGATGATTTCACGGAAGCCAAGGTCTCTCTCATAATAACAACAACATACTTAATTATTTTCTTAAGTCAAGGATTAAACCAAATTAAATATCTGCGTGGTTAGCCGAAACACAAAAACATTGACCAAAGTCTTGTTCGTTCTTCGGAATCTTTTATTCCTTCATTTATGTTCAATTTAATACAATTTTCCAATTAATCAAAATTTATTTTAGCATATTCACTACATATTTTTCACATTAAGGCCCACATAAAACTACACTATTGCCTAATATTATAAACATCAACAGAGGCTAGTCACTTACTGATGCACTTAATTTCTCTGGAATGTTATCACACTCATCCTCCAAGCTAGGCGATGAAATGCTCACATCATTCGATGGAGGGGTGGATGGATGTATGACTTCAGGTATGTCTTCCTTCTTACCTTCACCATGCTCAAATATCCCTTCACTCTCCTCAAACCCAGCATCATCTTTCATTGAAATCTCATTCAATATCTTGAGGAATTCCTCTTCATCATCATTTGCAACCTCGAGCTCCAAGGAGTTCTCGTGAAAGCTAATAGCATTGATACTTCCTTTCGAATTTGGGCGAGGTTGAGAAGGAAGTCCGCTTGAACTAGAAGGTTGGGAGGAGGTTGGTATGTTGTTGATGTTTTGAGTGACCAAACCGGCTAAGATCTCAGTCAAATTAGCCATCTGAGTAGCTTGTTGTTTTTGATACACTCTTTGCTCTTGCAAGAAGAGGTGAAAATCATCCATGGGTGGTTGTGATGGTTGTTGTCTTTGGGGAGGTGGTTGGTATCGTTGTTGGTGGGATTGGTTTTGGTAATGTTGTGGTTGATTGTGGTTATATGAGGGTTGGTTTTGGTATGGTTGTGGTTGGTTGTGGTAGTATGATGATTGGTTTTGGTAGGTGTGTGATGGTTAATGTGGTTGGGATGATTGTTGGCGGTAGTTTTGTGAGGATTGATTTTGGTTGTTGGGTTGGTTCCACCTAGGGGCTTGATTGGTCCTCCAACCTTGGTTGTTGGCATTGGAGGGAGGATGGTCATAGAAGTTGTGAGTGGCAGCTATGGTTTGGTCCTCCGGAAGTTGTGGACACTCATCAGTGTAGTGTGAGGTGCAAGCACAAATCCCACAGTGCTTCGGAGGTTCAACTTGAGAGGTTTGCTGACGCTGTGCATTCAAAAGACTTTGTTAACCTTCCCGAATATCCTTCAAAACAGAAGCTATATCCCCCATTTCCTTTGCAAGGTATGGTGATGCATTCTGAGCTACCCCAAAGACGCATTTTGAAGAGGAAGAGGAAGTATTTGCACGGGTTTTGAAATGCTGACTTGAATCTGCTATATTCTCTATAAGTTCCCGTGCTTCCTCAGGTGTTTTTTCCAACAAACAACCACCACTAGAGGCATCAATAAGGGTCTTGTCATTAGGACTCAATCCTTCACAAAAGTAGTTGATCAACAACATTTCAGGAATACCATGATGTGGACAAGATGCACATAATTTCTTAAACCGTTCCCAATACTCATAAAGAGTTTCCCCATGTGACTGTATCATGCTCGAAATTTCCTTCCTGATGGAGTTAGCACGAGAGGAACGGAAGTATTTTTCCAAGAACTTCTTCTTGAAAAGTGTCCAGTCTACCACAATTTCATCACTAAGAGTGTAATACCAATCTTTTGCTTTGTCTTCAAGAGAAAAGGAAAAAGCAAATGCCATAACTCCCGGCTCATTACCACCAATTCTCCGAGTTAATGCACATACTACCTCAAAATCCTTAAGATGCTTAATCGGATCCTCACCAGATAGCCCATGATATCGTGGCAAGAGATTAATTAAACCAGACTTCAATTCAAAGTTTTTATTGAGTTCCGGATACCTAGCATTTTGAGCTTGAAATACCAAGTCCGGAGATCCAAGCTCTCTTAGAGTCAACCCTTGATTCGGATTTCTTGCCATAACCACGATACCTGTATCAGAAAAAGGAAACTCAAAATCAGACTCAGAAGCAGAAGTGTAAATGGTTTCTTCTCTGGGTGCGGTGTTTTCAATGTGCACAGGTGAACGGTTTTCAAAATAATTCTGACGTCTAATTCGTCTCAAGTTCCGTAGTGTTCTTTCGATTTTCGGATTGTAAGAGATTAAATTCGGGTCAGAATTTGACCGCAACATTCAAAGAAGAAATCATATGTAGCATGCAGTTTTTTTTTTATGAGATAAACTATAACTAACTAGCTAAAAAAAAATTCAACTAACTAAATAAAAATTAACAACTAAAAAGCAACAAGCTAAAATAGCTTCTAACTCAAGTAAACAAAAGCAACCTAGCTATGCACAATATTCACATATTTACACTAACTAGCATTAGCAACCATTGCAAATCACAAGTCCCCGGCAACAGCGACAAAAATTTGATGCACTCTCCAAGACCGGTTGAGAATCTCTTCCTTAGAAATCAAATCGTGTTCACGTTGTAAATATAGCTCAACCGGTGATCAAAGAATGAACAAATTTAGAAAAGATGTCACAATGCAAAACAATAATAACCGAGAGTATTTCGTCTCGGGTCGTTCTTCCTTTGACTTATGATCAATACAAAGGACTAAAACTAGCTAA
>JASCZI010211649.1:4518-21343 GCA_036250425.1 Stylosanthes scabra | reverse complement strand
CAAGGAATAACACATTGTTGCCCCAGTAATCAATGGTGAAGACCAACAAAATGAACACAAAATACAGCAAAAACTAATGGCCAGTTATAACTCTGATTGCTTATCAATGTGCACATGTACAAGATTCATCATTATTATCATGAGGAATTGAGTTTCAAAAGAAGCAGTAGTGTTATGAAAAGTATTACATATGCCATAGGAAAAAGGCATTGTCTCTTAAACAGAGAATGTCAACAAAACTACAGCAAAAGCCACTACACATTACAGAGTACATGCAGGCAATGAAAAATTTTCCCCTTCATAGACAGATGGACACATTTTGCTTTCACAGAAGCATGTCAAATAACAGTAACATTTCCTATTGATTTGGCAAAGCACCAATACAATTTGTTAAGCAAGCAAATTTAGTTTCATTGTTTGAGTACTATTACGAATTCATATTTCAAGCACTCTTGTTCTAAATATTCAAATAACTTAGTCAAGTGAAAGAATATAGAACCTAAAGCAATCTATGATCACATATCATGACAAACACTATTGCACCAGAGCCAAAGACTGCATCCCCATCCAATGGTTGATCAAGGAGTTGTAAATGGTTGTGCAACATTTTAGCATAAATTTCTGCCAAACAACCGTTTAAAGCAACCCATTATTGTAAAATATCCAATTAAGTATAATTTTGAGTGGTCTTGATTCAAGGACAATTTAAAAGCAAAGAAAATCGCATTGGACGATGAAATTATATAGATGATGGAATTTTGTCGGCCTTAAATGGGTCAAGATAAAAATTAATAATCATCTAGATGAAGGTAAAAGTTATAAAGAAAGTTCTGCAAACCAACCCTTTTAATTGCATCAATATTGTACTGTAGACCAACAAGAATAATAAATATCGGATATCAAATCTAGAGCTTCCTATTTTTGGAATCCTCTTGTTGCCTCCCTGCAAATTATGTCAATAATCTACTATTAGAATAAGATTAGGATTAAGAGAAGATACAATGAAAAAGGTAAGAATATTGAAATGAATAAAGTAAGGGATAAGTTATGAAAGCAAACTCAATTTCAGCACAACAGAACAAAAGGATTCTGATCAAAGAAACATTAATGAAAAGCATATTGCAAAAACTTGGAGTTTATTATTTTAACAAAAAAAAAAAGAAAGAAGCTGCAAGAAAGTAGCATCTTATAAGCTGAAGCCTAATATTTAACCTTTCATATTTAGTAGAAAAGTAAACTATAAGAGCATAAAGGAAAGATATAAACACAAGCGGAAAGTAAATCAACGAATCAAAATATCAAAAACTAAAATTAAATAATGAATCTGATAAAATTATGTGGAATCAACACACAGCAAAGAAAGCATTTTAAAGTTAATAGCTAAATAAACGAAAGATATATAACATGAACAAGGGAAATACCACCAAAGATTTTATTAGCTTTTCCATTTCAGCCTCCTTATCCGACTTAGCAACAAAAGGTTAACTGGTAATTCTGTCATGCAGAACACAATAATAAGATATTCTTATTAGAGATGAAATAACTTTTCAAAACATCAAACAATAATGTCAAGAGCATCATAGTTTCCAAACTATATACTCCAAGAACATGAGAATATCATATGAAAGAAAATCACAGTTTACAAACTATATACCCCAAAGAATGGATATTTCAAAAGTTGGGATTATGGAATTTGGACCCTAAATTATGTAATTATCATTATCTACATTACTACATAGGTGCTGCCACACTCAACATTACAAAAGACACCTAGAGTGAATATTTAGAGTAATCAATGTCCATTCTAATTCAAATTCACTCGAAATCTTAAGCAATAAGTAAACAACAAATATAAAACTCAAAGTATCAATTTTGGATTGTCACTACCTTAGGGATAGGGGGGGGTGGCTTAGCCACTTGGTGCTGCATGCTTTACTAAGGTCTTTACAGAGATATTCAACCAATGAATCAGCATCAGGCTTGGAACTATATAGATGTTCAGCAACATCTGTATCAGAATATCCTATAACCTGAAAACTCGAAAGAATAAATCATCATACAATTTGCAATTTCAGAACCAAAAAAAGAAACAAGGCGTGCAATTCATTCGCCACGAACAAATGCACCGAACAAACAAAAAACAGACTCAGAATTACACTGTGCTTCAGAATCAAGCTCAACCAACTATTAAACAATAAAAGCAAGTTGCAAAATCAATGTGCTGCAGGTATATTAGAAAAATAGCAATGTCACCAACAGATAAATATACATACGTATTTTATAAACAAATGCATATATGATTCAAAATAAAAGTAGAAGGTGATATCAACCAAATTCAAAAGAAATGAAGAAATTAAAGTTCCAAAGAGCCATCCATTTCAACTACAGTAGTAGGTGAAGTAGTTTTCATCGGAAATCAAAAACCAATAAATTAAAATAAAAGGTGCTATAGAGTTTATTAGCTCTAGGTAAGGTTAGCATGAATTTCCAATAGGCTGATTTCACAACCAAAAATCTTAAATGGAAACTACTAACCTTTGTACCATGGCTCCAAATTTAAGAGTTTTAGTAGCATTGCAAGTTTGTCTCATCTAAGAAAACCTAAAACCTTGTAAAGCAGCAAAAGGCATGGACATACCTGATTTAATTTCCTTTACGCCATAACCTTTACGGTTATTACAAGCATATACTCCAAATTTTCAACTTACAAAAACTTCATCGAAAATTTGAAAGCAAGAAATTATCACATACACAATCAACCAAATTCCCTTTATCAAAGACTTATAAAATAACAATTAACTATATATTCACAATCCTATCAAATAAGCATCAATTAAAAGTGTGTTTAACTACAAAGCCTACACACCGTGATGAACATTAATAAAAAAATTCACCTGGAATTACCCGAAGCTAGTTTGCAACCAATTCAATGCAATGAGTGGAAATACAACAATAAGGAGTTCGTGTAGCAGCACCACCACCAACCCAAAAAAAAAAAGGAAGAAAAAAGAGAGAGTGCGCAAGGCCGTCACAAAGTCAGCATAACCAGATAATTTCCTTGAGCACTTAATTCCACCAACAATCAGAATCAATGTGGATCTCTCGACCTGCAAACACAGCATCGAAAGACGCCAAATTTATAACAGATACCATCAAGAGAAATTGCTGGGAAAAAAAACGATGTAGAAAAAGGAGGGACATCAAGACCATCAGAGCACACACCATCGCAAGATCATCGAATCCACAATTCTCAAGCCAAACAAAACGTACCATTTTCCCAGGCAAGCCATCCTCTGATTCTGGAAACAACGACACAAGAGAGAAGAACGCAGCCTCACCCCAATTTTTACGATAATGGGCTAGCGCCGCGGAAATCGGCACAATTACTCTAACCAGAGCTTGGGAGGTCGAAAAAGAGATGCAGAAAGAAAGAATTGCAGACAACCAATTAGAGACAACACCAGAACAAAACCATAAGTTCATAATCAAACCCTAAACCCCAAATACCATTATCATCGCACAATCCACGGACTCGTTGTTGCTTATCACAAACCTGAAGAACAGCACCAGCGCGCACTCCAATTTATAGCAACAAGCACTGCAGAACGCATGTTGTGCACACCCATCGTTGGCGGCACCGCACCCAATCTGATGCAATGCACTTTGCTGCATCCACCCAAACCGCGAGGCGCTTTGCAAAAGTGGAATGCGAAAATTTGCCCGCGCAAGGAAGAGAAGCAGAGGCTGACAGCTCCTGCTTCAGCAACGCGCGATATAACCGAGCTTTTAAGGATGGGTATGATTAATTATCTTTCTCCTTAAACAAAAATTTAAACGGTTTTTTTTTAAATTATTTCAAATTTTCAATATACCCCTAATGTTAATTTCCCTTTAAAATAGTCATCAAATTCAATGAAAGGAAAATACTACAAAGTTACAAAGTTACTCATATAATCACAAAATACAGTGGTATAATTTTAGTAAAAAATAAAATGAGGCTTTACGAATTCGTATGAAGATATATAAAGGTTAGTAAAAGTAAATGAAATAATTTTTTATGGTTAAATTAATTTATAGGTCCTATAATTTCATGCAATTTTCAATTAGGTCTTTGTACTCTTTTTTCTTCTAATTAGATCCCTATATTGTTTTAAATTTTGTAATTAGGTCCATATCGTGACAAAAACATTAGAACTAACGAAATATTTCATCTCTAAATTGAAGATATCATAAAAACTAATGACTAACTCACTAAATATATCATTTTTCTCTATTTTAGAATGATACAATAAACATTCTTTTTTCTTTTTTTAACATACTTTAAGCTTCTTAAAAGATATGCGATTTTGATTCATGCAAGTTGAGAATATTTTCAAAGAATATTGATAAAAAAATAAATAAATAAAATTTATGTGAGTATAAGACTCACGTAAAGTGCAAGGTACAAGAATAATATATAAAAAATTTCATATTTTATAAATATTTTTCTTTCAACATTTGTTGTTAATAGGGACCTAATTGTATATAGAGATTCAATTAAAAGAAAAAAAAATATAGAGATCCAGGAACTAAAC
Organism: Stylosanthes scabra; assembly: GCA_036250425.1. NCBI lineage: Eukaryota > Viridiplantae > Streptophyta > Magnoliopsida > Fabales > Fabaceae > Stylosanthes > Stylosanthes scabra. The sequence goes on along the minus strand of JASCZI010211649.1, from coordinate 16,769 downwards.
ACACGATTCCATAAATCCTCAATCCATACATTTACCCATCGATCAGACCATAAGCTTTTGGGCGATACTGTGCTTCAAACATATGGTCTTCACCTATATAGATAGTATCGAAGGTTTGAGTTACATCCCTGGAGTCATTCTGCCCAGAGACTCCTACCCTTTTCTTATATTATTTTATAAGCCTAACCTTTCTTATTTAGACATCTTCCCAACTTTATATTAAGGTTTCGTATAACCTCCCAGACACTGTAATCGTGATCTCTGATGTTGGTCGGAGCCTCATATGTTATAAGGGGGCAATGGACCCCAAACATCAATTTTTTTAATAAATTATAGGTAGTTTTAATTTTAGCCTCCTTAAATATTTTAATTTGTTAAATAAAATATTATTTTAATTTTAATATTTGGTTAATATTTCAATTTCCTATCCCATTAATGAAAAGAATGAAGTTAATAGTAATTTTCCAACATGGTAGCACCTAAACATATAGTGAGAAAAAAAGTTAAATAAAAGAAATATGAAATCAAGGTATATAAAGGTTTATGAAAAAATTAAAGGAGAGAACTTATAATGTAAATTTTAGTTTTTCTTATTATTATTTTATTTTTTGTAACGATAATGTTTTATGTCGATGCCAGAGTGATGAGTTAATGGTCATATTACTTTTTTGGAAATTTAACAGTAGAACAATATTAATTTAAACTTTTTTAGAACTAAAATAAAATATTTGAGATTTTTCGGAACTAAAATAGTATAATTAAAATGTTATACGGTAATTTAAAATTTAAATCAAATGTTAGGGCTAAAACAATATTTTGTCTTTTTTATTGCAAAATTAATTTTTGGCCCTCAATTAATTTTTCGTCACTCTCTAAAGTTTACCCTAGCTCCGCCTCTATAGAGATCTAATTAAAAATTTAGTGAAATTATAGGACTAGATAGAGTAATTAAACCTTTTTTATACCTAAAATGGTAAAATTTATATTTATCTTTAAACTATAAATTAAAATGAAAAACTCTTAGCATAACATAATGAATTACAACTTAGACTTACCTTGGTCAATTAGTTCCTTTTACTCATATTCATGTGCTGTAGTTAATATATACTAGGTTCGTATAATTTAAGTAGAATTGCAATTAGGTCCTTATAATTTAAAAGTTTGTAATTAAATTTCTATATCAGTTAAAAATTTACAACTTAGTCCATGTTTGAATTTGACGTTAAAAAACCGTTACATGTTATTACGATTGTACTCTCATTATCTCATTGAGTGTGTGTCTTCTTTTTGAGTTCTTAATCACGTGCTCTCTTCAAGTGAGTATGTTCTTCTTCTTCCTTTCACGTCTCCGTTTGGGTGCCCTAAGGTTCATCCTGACGAGTCGCTCTTTTAATAGGTAGCTTTCATTGTTCATGGGATGTGGTAATTTGATTAATAAAAAGCTCATCTAACGCACGTGACCTCACATGTGATGACAATATGGGATATGTCAAAAAATATTCCGTATTAAACGTTGTTTGCACGACAATGACTAAATTGCAAATTTTTAATGGGTATAAGGATCAAATTACAAACTTTTAACTATAGGGACCCGATTGCGATTCCACTGAAACTATATAGATCTAGTGTATTAATTAACATTTTATTAACTTAGAATCAAAAGGAGAAGGAGAAATAAATGTTCTTTCATTCTTCGAAAATGTACATTATACTAATCATATTGACAAAAAGTTAATTATAATAATTTTGTATTTTGAGAATAACTATTAAATACGTTTACCAAAAGTTATATATGTCGTTCATGCTTATTGAAAGTTAGTTTTAAGTTGTTTTATCAAACGATTATGTTATAGCTCTTTAAGAGTAGCTTTTTGAGAGCTAGGAGAGTTCAACTGTTTTTTTAGAACAACAACATTATCAAACCTAGGCTTTGACTAGTCAAAACCAAATATACTGTGTATCTTCTTATTAACTAATAAACAGTTGAATAATACTTAGTTTGGTAAAAAAATTTTGAGAGGTGTTTGACTTTTTTAAAATACAAACATATGTTTGATAAAAAAAAAAGTGCTTGTGCTTATACCGATTAAAAGATAAACGTGCTTTTAAAAATGACTTGTATTTGTTAAAATAAAAAATCTTAATATAATTTTATTTATTAATAAATGTTTTTATCTATTATTATATTTATATTTATTATGATTTTTTAAATTTAAAATCATTTTACTAACCACTATTGTTTTTGTATTTATTAAAGAACATTTTTATTTGATTTAAAAAAAAACATGTACTATAATTTTTATAAATTTATCTTTTAAAAAAAATTATAATCTACTTTTAAGATGTAAAAAAAATTACAAAATCAAACCTACACATACAACGGAATTTATCACCATAAGTTATTTTATAATGCCCCCGTTTCCTAAAACAATAAACTTTGAAAAAGACATGCATCATGTGCTCTTTTTAGTTTTTATCCTATTAATAAGAAAAACAATGATTATATACAATCAAACATTTTAATCAACCAAGTTGTTCTCTTCCACGCACTTTTCACGTCAACGTACAGAGGAGGAGCGCGCTTTTCACGTCAACATGCAGAGGAGGAGCAAAAGAAGAAGAAGAAGAACAAGACAACAACAACGATGACAACCACGACCACGACAACAGCGGCGAGGAGAAGGAGAGAGAGGCAACGACAACGACCACGATTACAGTGATGGCGACGAGGAGGAGGAGGACGAGGAGGAGATGACGACGATGATGCAGAGAAGAAGGAGGAGGAGAAACGCAGAGAAGAAGAAGGAAGAAAACAGAATATTCAAGTCCTAAGGGAGTACTTTAGAGTACTCAGAAGAGGATGAACGCAGAGAAAAAAAAAGAAGGAAGAGGAAAAGGAAGAGAAAAATGAAGAAATCTGATTCTATTTTTCAACGAAATTCACTTCTTTTCGTTATAAAATTCGATACTGTTTTAGTCACCTAGGCTTGAAGATGGGCGCCTAGGCATGAAGATGTTTATGATTTTCATGAAAATTCGGTTCTGTTTTGTATGAAAATTTGGTTCTGTTTTTTAATGAAAATCCACTTCGGTTTTTTCGAAATCCGGTTCAGTTTTTCATCAAAATCCGCTTCTGTTTTTCTTGATAATCTGGTTGTGTTTTTCATGGAAATCCACTTCGTTTTTTAGAAATCTGGTTCTGTTTTATATGCAAATCCGATTATGTTTTATTTAAAAATTTGATTATGTTTTTCATGAAAATCCAATTTAGTTTTCCTTCATCATCATCAACAACAACATCAACCACAACAATAACAGCAACAACAACGTCACAGTGGAGGAGGAGGAGAAAGAGGAATAAGACGAAGAGATAATAAAAGAATAGGAAGAAGAAGAAGATTACGAAGATAGTGGTGGTAGCGACGACAACGACAACGGCAACGATAACGATAGTGGCGGTGGCGGCAACAACGACGGCGATGCAGGAAGAAGATGGAGGAGGAGAATGATGAGGAGGAGGAAGAGGAGTTGCAGAGAAACGAGGAAAAATAAGCGCGTGTTTTTGAGAGAGTGAGTTTGTGCATTATACGCACGCTCCCGGGTGAAAATGGAAAAAATCATTTGGTTGGGACTTGTTAGGTTAAATAGGTGTATTTGTAGTATTATTATAAGAATAAATTATTAAATTAGGTCCTTGTACGGAATTTGGATTTGACAAAAGGTCCCACAATTGAATTATTGATCTCACGTTTCGGTCTCCTCAATAATTATAATCACTATCTTAATCATGTACAATAAAATAATTAGCAGACGGTGCACTGATTGTTTGCTTAACATTTAAATATCTAGATTTATTAAACCAGAACAAGGCTAAGAAGAATACTTTCACAACTTATTTTAGCTATAATTTTTTTTTTCTTGTGAAACTTAAAATCTTAAATAACAATATTCATTCGGAAGAAGCTTCCTTTAGACAGGTGTTACTTGGCAAAATAAAGACATTAAAATTATGGTTACCTGTGGTTTTCATTTGGGTTACGGAATATATTTGCATGATTGCCTTGGCTGATGATAGACTTGCTCCATTTCTTGAACCATCAATATTCCATGACCAATTTTCCACCTCTTGTACATGTACCCCACACACCAGCCTATCTATTTTGATACGAGAAATGCTTCATTGCTCTCGGAATAAATAAAAAGTATATACTTAAATTAAATTAGTAGTTGTGGTCTCTGATTAATTTTATTCATTAGAAGTCTTTAAGAATTATTTTTGTTGAATATTCGAGTTGAGCCAAAAATCAGGGCAAAGATTTATGGTTTATCTCATATATAATATTTAAAAAAATATAGGTAATCAATAATTTTCTAATCAACAAATTAGCTAACAAAAAATAAAATATTAAAAACTACTATTTATAAAGCAATCTGAGACAACTTTATATTTTTTAGAAACAAAACATTCGAAACTTAAAAACAGAACATCCGAAACATAAAAAAATAAAACATCCAATCTAAGTTGTTGGCTAATGTTGCTGAATTTTTATTGGTTAGCTAGCATGATTATAATATTTACACGTAACAATTTAATTTATTTTATGAGTGCTTCTTCCTTCTCCCAACACAATGATGTAACTCAAAAAAATTCTCCACCTCTAGATAATTTATGACCAGAAAAATTTCAAGTGCCATTTTGTCTCTTTAAGGATGAGTCCAAATTACAAAACATTATCTAGTCAGATTTTAGCAATCTTGCCATTTGATTTATTTACCTGCAGCACCTAACTCAATTTTCTCACTATCTTCCCTACCTTTACCTGAAGCTTTGTCACCATTATTATTACTATTAATATCAGCAGCTAGCACCACCAATCATATATCATCCTCCTATGCTCAGTTATTAAATTTTGATTCAAACTTTTCTGGCATGAGATGAAATGGATCCCTCATGCTATAATATTTTCTGCATATTTTTGTTGCTCAATCTTCTAGCATCTATAGTTCCATACAAATTTGTTGTTTCTTCTTCTTCTGCTAGTGATGTTCCAATTAATGTTACCAAACACTTTTTCTTCCCAAATTTCAACTTGAACAACAACCCCAGATTAGTCCATGATTTGAAGCTTCTAGGAAGTGCCAAATTCTCAGATCAAAATGGTGCAATTCAGATCCCAATTGAGTCACAAGACACTGACATAAGGCACCAAGCAGGGAGAGGAATCTACAACTTCCCAATTCGCCTTCTAGATCCAAGAACAAAAACTCCGGCGTCTTTCGAAACCACCTTTGCTTTTCAGCTCAACAATTCAACTTCCTCTGATGAATCCTCCAACGGTGGAAGTGGCTTAACTTTCATCATTGTCCCTGATGAGTTCACAGTTGGAAGATCAGGTCCATGGCTTGCAATGCTCAATGATGTTTGTCAAAATGACTACAAGGCAGTTGCAGTTGAATTTGACACAAGGAAGAACACTGAATTTGGTGATCCAAATGATAACCATATTGGTATCAATTTAGGTACCATAGTATCTACAAAAACTATAAATGTTTCTGATGCTGGTGTTTCTCTTAAGGATGGTTCCGTTCATAGGGCTTGGATCAAATATCATGGTCCTCAAAGGAGGATGGATATTCATCTCGGTCTCCCCGACCGAGATGTTTATCCATCCAAGCCAATCTTCTCAGAATCCATTGATCTTACTCCTTATCTAAATGAGTACATGTTTGTAGGCTTCTCAGCTTCCACAGGTAGCAAACTATCTAAAACTTGTTAAATTTAATACTATTTTTGTTGTATTTAGTACTCATATTGTATCTGTGCAACATAGGTAACCACACTCAAATCCACAACATACTCTCTTGGAATTTCACTTCAACTAGCCAAGCTTTTCTCCGGTTACCGTCCACCGAAACTTGCCAGGGCCAGATCATGCTTCAGAATAGTACTGGAGCTGCACAAGAAGCTGCCACTAAGTCTTCAAAGGATGAACCTTCTAAAAGCTTCTTGATTTTCGTGGCTGCGGTGGCGGCTGTTCTTGTTGTTCTGATTGGTTTCTACTTTGTCAGCAAGCACAGAAGAAATGCTGCCAAATCAAGAAGTCCAATGGATGTAGAGATTCACAGGCCAAGGCCTCCAAACAAGCCGCGCCGCTTCACCTTCTCTGAGATTTCATCAGCAACTCGGTCATATAGTGAAGTTGAGTTGCTTGGCAGTGATTCCAGAGGAGTGTACTACAGAGGGAAGCTTTCCAATGGCACACAGGTTGCTGTGAAGAGATTCTCAGAGCAGTTCCTTGGCACACACGGATCGGATAAGAAGCGTTTGTTGAAAGAAATCAAGACAATCAGCGCGGTTCGCCACCCGAATTTGCTTCCCCTTAGAGGCTGGTGCCAGGACAATCATCAAGTAATGGTGGTTTATGACTTTGTCCCTAATGGAAGCCTAGATAAGTGGCTATTCGGGGCCGGCGTTCTTCCATGGACGCGACGATTCAAGGTCATTAAGGATGTAGCTGATGGCTTGAGTTTCCTCCACGGCAAGCAACTAGCCCACAAGAACTTGAAATGCAGCAGTGTGTTCCTTGATGTCAGCTTCAGAGCAGTGTTGGGGGACTTTGGATTCGTCCTAATGGGGGCCGAATCGAAACAATTCGAGGCTCAAGTGTGCCTGGGTGCAGACGTGTTCGAATTCGGAGTCCTTGTGTTGGAAGTAATAGCAGGAAGGAAAAGGAATGAGAGTGATGAAGGGAAGGCTGAGGAGAAGAACTTGTTGGATTTTGCTTGGAACTTGCATGAGGTTGATGAGAAAGTGAAGATTGTCGATAGAAGAATGGGAACATTGATCAACTTGGAGCAAGCAATTAGAGTTCTTGAGATTGGTTTACTTTGCACTTTGAATGAGAACAAAGGGAGACCATCTATGGAGCAAGTTGTGGAGTTTCTTGGTAACATGGAGAAGCCTATTCCGGAACTTCCAAGAACTCGCCCTGTTGCATTGTTCCCTTATAGTAGTGCCAATACTGGACTTTGCAATGCTTATTCTTGTACTTTTTAGTGAACCAAGATTGCTGGTGAAACATTATATTATTGTGTGTGTAAATATATTGTGTTTCGTAGTTGGGACCCAACACAACAAAAAATTACTATAACATATAGAAATTTTTTTAAAAAAAAAAGAAAAAGAAAAGCCCCATAAAATTGTTTTTTTTTTATCCCTATTATTTAGAAGGACAAAACATATATAAAGAAAAATTGTCTTAAGACAAAGCTTTTGTATTTGTCCAAACATAATTTTATACATTTATTTATCTATGTATTTGTGTTGTGTCATTTCTTAATTACTGAATGCAAGTTTTAATATGAACATTATATTAAACTAAGTCTACATAGCCCGTGGAAAGTACGGGCATAACATTATAAAATAGGTAATATAAATATTTTTTTCCTTAAAATTTGTAAAAAATTTTAAAAATATCTCTAAGTTTTAATTTTATTCGATTTTGTTTGATAGGAGCAAGCTTAAGGTGTTGCGGAGTCAGTTTGAGTTAGCTTTGGAGTCAGATTTCTGTTAGTTAATAACTGTTTTGGGTAGTCAGGTAGTTGCTGATCTCGCATAGGGTGGTGGCTAGCTATAAATAAGGGTTTATTATGAGATATAGAGTCAATTTTGCATTTGTGAATTCTGTTAGATTTTGAGAAAATCTCTCTTGAGTTGGTTAGTACCAACTTGGGTAGTATCAACTGTGTATTTTTTCAAGAACTGTGATTACATTTCTATAAAGCGCTCCGCTTTCTTCAAGTTCTATCACTGGTATCAGAAGTTTGTGGATCTGGTGGATGGTGCAATCAAGATCGAAGAAGATGGAACCTAGGTTTGATTCGATTGACGCAAGGATGGAAGAAATGTTTCGCATGATGCAAGAATCATTTCAGCGAATAGATTCACTAGAAAATCGTGTCACTGCCAGGAGCGAGCGTGAATCCCCTCGCAATTGCAATGCCCTTGGTGGAACGCCGGTCAGGAACGTAGCAAAACAATGGCGAAAATTGGAACTTTCGATCTTTCATGGTGAGGATGCGGCGATCTGGATTGAGAAAATGGAGCACTTCTTCCTTCTGCGTGCTGTTCCTGAAGAAGAATGAATTGATGTCGCTACTTACGCAATGGAAGGAAGGGCGTTCACTTGGTTTCGATGGTGGGAGTTAACGGCACCGAATCACGATTGGCAATCTCTGAGTTCCGCTTTGTTGAGGCACTTTCAACCAGATCGATTACATAATCCCAATCAACTACTGCTCCGATTGCATCAGACTGGATCCGTGCGAGAGTTCGTCGATCAGTTTCTGCTTCACGCACGCCATCTTTGAACTACTGCTCCTGATCTATTAATGGATCTTTTTCTAAATGGCTTGAAATTGGAAATCAGTGAAGAGTGCAAGTTGTTTGAGTACCGTTCGATTGATGAGCTAATGGAATTGGCTCAAAAGATAGAAAATAGAAATGCAGCCTTGCAAGGATTTCCAATTCGCGGTGAGGAAAAACCACCAATGCCCACCTTTGCAGTAGGCAAGGCTAGTGCACCTGCAAGTAGGAGCAGCTCGGGTCAGGGTGCCAATATTGAGCATGACAAAGGGGTAGAAATTGGTCGTGGGGTTGCCTTCAGGGAGAAGTATGAGACATCTCAGCAATGAAAAGTATAGGGCTAAGCGAGCTAAGAGTGAATGCTTCATGTGTGATGAGCCTTATTCACCTGAGCATGTCTGCAAGCACAAGGAGTTCAAGCTGCTCATAGTGGAACCAGAATTTGAAAAAAAATGGCTAACACATGAGGCAGTGCCAGAAGCAGAATACCTTTCCAAGTTTCTACCTTGAGGACAAGGTAGATGTTTTAGGGTGGAGTATTGATAGGAGCAAGCCTAAGGTGCTGTGGAGTCAGTTTGAGTCAGTTTTGAAGTCAGTTTTGAGTTAGTTAATAACTGTTTTGGATAGTCAGTTAGTTGCTGATTTGGCATAAGGTGGTGGCTAGCTATATATAAGTGTTTTCTGTGAGTTGTAGAGTCAGTTTTACATTTGTGAATTATGTTAGATTTTGAGAGAATCTCTTGAATTGATTAGTACCAACTGTGTATCTCTTCAAGAACTGTGATTCTAGTTCTAGATTCGGATAAAGCTCTACTCTTTCTTCTAGTTCTATCATTGTCCTTATATTTTTGAATTGCTTTAATTTTACTCTAAACTTATTTGATTGTTAATATCACTATGTTGTGAAAATGACCAAAATACTTATTGTTTCTTTTTATAATTACTAGAATAGCTTTGATAGTACACCCTTTCTCTTACTCATTATCTCTTTCGATGACAGTTCTCTTTTCTTCTCCATTCCCTTCATTCTGCCTTTGGAATTTCCAAATTATTATGATGAATTATTGTATTAATTTTGTAGAGGATAGGGGAATTCGGTTTGTGAAGCACAAGTTATAATATGTGTCTGTGATTTGTAATCTTCCTTTAACTATTAATTGCAAGCCTGAAGAGGTGAAAAGTCTATAAATTTTTGGAGACAATCATTTTGATGTTGGCATCTTGTAGATGAATGAGTAAGTTTTATTTTTAGTTTTTTTTTTTCATTTTTTATTGATGATTAGGTACTCAGCATCTCCTGAATTTCAACTTTGGTTATGTCTGTATTTCCTTCTTCGGCTTTTGTATAAATATTGGCAGTTTTTTGTTCTTTTCAAGTAAGGATGGTAATCTCTCGTACCATTTCTTTAAGATGTTGTTGAATTTTGAGAAGTCATGGATGATGATTTTTGTTGTTTTTCAACGGATCTGGAGAAGGAATGAAGAAGATGAAAAAAGGGATTAGGGTTTATATGTCTTTTATATTTTTGGAATTTTATTTTTAAAAGTTTTTAAATTATAAAGTATATAAAATAATTAAAAACAAAAGTTAATTCATTCTGCTAGTGTAAGCAACGTTAGGCATTATCATAGGCAGATCACTAACGTCAACTATCTATATTTAACAGTAAAATAGACCAAAGAGTAAAATGGAGACGATTAAAAAATTTCGAAAATAAAATTGAATCAAATTAAAATTTAAAGGTTATTTTTAAAATATTTCACAAACTTTAGGAATAAAAAATAGAGTTTAATTTTGATGTACCGATAGTGTAAAGATTTTTACACAGTCATCTAATTAAATTTATGCATTTATATGACTTTAGAAGTAGTGGGTTTGAAAATTAATTACTTTTGATGATGTGATAACACCTGACTGAATATATGCGTAAAACTCTTTTATATTGATAGTGCATGAAAATTAAATTCTAAAAAGTATACTTTATCTTATAAAATATAAACAACTAACCTCGTACATGTTTTATCAAGCATAATATAGACAGTAATGTTTTACTTTTATAGCATAAATTCTTTTAAAAATAAAAAAGAAAATTCAAAGACTCATTTTGGTGCTTTATTCAAATTAAAAATTAGTACCAGATCATCAATTAATTAACATACCATATACTCAACTTTTTCATCCACGATTTTAATTAACTTTTCGATTCGTATCATTTAACTCGTGGAAAAAATGTGTAGAACCTATGATTCAATAGATTAATTCGTTAGCCCGCTTAAAGTATATATAATATTTAAAAAATGTATTTACACGTGCTAAAATTTGACAATTCATTTACTTTTATGATTTGTTATCATTTGTTTATGTTAATATTAAAATTATAATTTGTAAATTATATTTGGATATTTTTTTTTTGTCGAGAATTGTGTTAGCTTATGTTATATTATGATTATCGATTAAATTATTAGCATATTATTCTTTAGACACTGCCTATAAAAAATAATTTTAATAATGTCAACACAATATAAAATAAATAAATAAATAAATGGAAAAATCTCTGGTATGGATAACAAAAGAAATCCACCCATATGGATATGATGTGTGATAGATTTTTGGGTGACGCATGGTTCTATTAAACTCTGTGGTTCATGGATTGCGGCTAGAATATGCAGTGTGAATAAGACAATGATAACTGTCTTCCGAAAGCATCACATCATTGTCTCTGGATTTTCCCTAATTATAATTGCCATTAAGAGGTGACATATCTGATTAACATTTTTGAATTGTGGGTTAGTGGGCTCAATATTTGTTGGCTCAATTTGCTTTATTTTTGGATTGTAAGCTCAATATGCTTTCTCAATATTTTTGGGTGAACGAGACAAGAGATCTCTCATCACTATCTACAGTGCTGCGAGAGACGCACGAAATGGGTCTGGGTAGGTTAGACGGGCTCAATAAGCCCAGGTCCAAAAAAAAAATCTAACAAGAGTATGTAATTACATCATTCTACACATTTCATTTTCCTGAAAAAAAACACATATTCATTTTAATTTTAAATTAACTGTCATTTCACCAAAATATAATTATTAAAATAAAAATAATTTTCTTGATTACATAAATATATAAAAATACATTTATAGATTATAAGTTTCTGTTCTTCTTTTTCCTGAATATATCACTATTAATTATGTTATTTTAACATAACTACTTAAAATTTGTGAAAATTAGTAAATTATCATAAAAATATGAAAAAATTATTACGAAAAAGAAAAACATAAGTTTATATAATTATTTAATGTTAAACGGTTCAACATGTGATCTAAAACATATTTTTATGCTTATTATATGTGTTTTTGGCATGTTTTAAAAGAGTAGATTTTATTTAAGAATAATTCTATTTGTACACCAAAATCAGCCATCATGTATAATATATATTGAAATACAAAATACATATGTAGTTTAACTTATTTTTAGTGTGTATTTTGTATTTTAATGCGTATTATATACTAGCAACTGATGCTGATTTTGGTGTACACCTAATATGGTCCTTTATTTAAAATTGTTACCATTTTATAAATTGAATTTTTATATTTTATAATCTAAATTTAATATATCAATTTTTATTTTTAGAAGATTTAATTTTGATTTAGTAATTCGTATCCTGTTTTATTTTATTTTTAATTTTTCTTAAATTTTCAATTCTTTTTCTTTTGATTTTATACTTTTATATTTTATATTTTTACTTCTTATTTTTAGTGATTCTTTATTTTTTATTTTTTTTAATTCTTACTTTTTATGTTTCCGGTTTTTTAGACAATATTTTAATTATGAAAAAAATAAAAATATTTAAAAAAATGTTTTGACCATCTTTATGTTAGTGGTGGCCTA
>JASCZI010211648.1:44646-55357 GCA_036250425.1 Stylosanthes scabra | reverse complement strand
GGTCTACATTCCTTCTGTGAGTACCTTACATAGATATATAAAAATTAATTTAATACTATTGTTTCTTTTAAGGCTATAACTTCAAATATTCATTAACTTTTTTATCTGCTTAACTTGCTATGAATTCAGTGATTACCGACTTTATTTAGACCCCCTCCATGGATGACGTTAAAAGACATAGAAACTATAGTGGCAACTTATGTTTACGGCACTGTCAATGATGATAAGGTTCATAGGTTAGTATAAGTTTATCCATGATTTTTTTGACATTTTATTTGTATTTCAATCCATGTTAACACTTATCTTAAGCAGCGTTAGAACATTGGCCAAATCAGATCATTTTAGTGCAAACGTATCATCATTTAAGACTTTGTGTCCGAGAACATGCGTAGATCAGAATGTAAGAACTCCAACTATTTATAAATACCTTAGGTTCATTGTTTTATAGCATGATGATTTTGACTAAACTTTTTAATTTATTAAACAAGTACTCAATGTGTTTGTTTCCATGTTAACTCATCATGAAAGATCACTATCTGACTTGAATATGAATTGGTATATGCCAACAACTTTTTCGGTGAGTATAATAATAATCGATTTTTAAGCATAATTTATTCTTGAATTATAAATGTTCTTTATCACCCATCTAGCAATATATATTGGACGAAGAGGTGTCTTCAAAGAATATGCGACAAAAATATCAAGAGGATTTTATGGGGAAGGTAGATTACCTTAGAAAGGTAATTCGTTCATGTACAATTATTATTATTTTTTTCCTTTTCAATTATAGCTATTTTTCTGACTATTAAAATTTTAGATCTTTGTTAGTGTCAAAGAGGACAATAATCATTGGTAGTTCCTGGTGTTTGATTTCCGAAAACAAGAAGTTATTTTACTAGACTCAAAACCTGATCTATCAAAGGAGGATTCAAAGGAATTGACTATTAAGTGACTGATAATTAAATTAATAATTTTATTAGTTTATTTTTATTGAATTATAAATTTTAAACTAAAACAAATGTGTAGGCTTTATATATTGAAGTTATGCTACAAGATGCTACATTTTATGACTCCAAACACACTATAGTGCCAAAAGTTTCAAAATTTAAAGTGGTAGTACCAAATGAAATGACAGTAGAGAGATGTGGAAGGTATTTATTTTATTTGGTTTAGTATGGTTTATAATAAATAAAGTATATTCCACTGTAGTTAAATATTCTAATTATTGAGTGTATCTTCTTCTCCAGTAACGATGGAGGTATTTGGGTGGCTCAGTGGATGAATGAATGTGGTTGGTGTGATAAGTATTCTTTAATCGATGTAAGTAGTTGTAATATAATTTTTTTAAAAAACTAAATCATTGATTTTTATTTAAAATTAGATGAATAATTCATGTTTTTTTTTTTCAGGTTGATATTGATACTCGGATGAGGCTTGCTTTAGATCTCATATTGCATCCGTATAATTTGAAGAGAGATGTTGTTATCAAAACTGCCCAACAAAACTACATAAAGATTGAAAAGAAATGCAGGACTTTAGCTAGAAAATAGAATACACTTATGTTATATCTTTAAGTAGTTTATTTGTTAGTGTTATGTGTTTTGTTTTGTTTTAATATTTATATTTCTTTTAGTTGTTGATTCTTTTTCGTAATTGTTTTATTTTCGAATGACATTATTTACTTTTAGGGTTTTGCTATTCTATGCCCTTAGGGCACATATTAAGTAGTATTTATTGAACTTATTAATTATGAATTCTTGTGCTATTTAATAACTGTTTGGTCTCACTTCATTAATAACATTCTTTATTATTTTTTATGTCTAAACTATCCTTAAAATTTTAGTTACACTATTAAAATTTCATTTCAAACAATTTTACTTTTAAAAGTAAATAAATAATAATTTAATGACTATGTATTAATGGTGTAAAAAAATTTAAAATATTTATAAAATAAAAAATCTTTTTGAAGCACACAAAATTTTCCCAAGAAAGTCAGCATCCTCCGTTCTCTGCAATTTTCACTATGTCGCTTAAGTTTTCCTATTAAATTTTTTTTAAAATTAACAATATATTTTTTATAAAATCAAATCTAAATTAATGAAAAATAATAAATAATAAATTATGACATGATAAAAGGCGTATAAAAGTATAGCAATATAGTTATTAAATGTATATATATTTTTTAATTTTAGAAGATAATTTTATAAAAAGATCAGTTTATAAATATATTTATTTTAAAATTGAAATTGTACTAAAAATTTTTTGAAAGGAAATTTTAAGAGTGTAGTAAAATTTTAAGGGTAGTTTAGACATAATAAATGAGAAAGAATGTTATTAATGAACTGGGACCAAATAGTTATTAAATAGCACAAGAATTCATAATTAATAGGTTCAATAAATGCTACTTAATATGTGCGCTAAAGGCACAAAATAGCAAAACCCTTACTTTTATATTACATACTTTATCGTTATTTTTCTATTATATTGAAGGTGTACAGAAGTTTTTTAAATAAGCATTTTATGAAAATATTGTGCCATCATAAAAAAAAATCGATTCATATATATATATATATATCAAATTATTATATATAAGGAGACACCAAAAAAATTATTATATATAAGCACATCCAAAAACATTATTATATAAAAAAAATTATACACAAAAAATGTTTTATTATAATAAATTATGCATATTATATTTTCTGAAAAACATACTTCAAATAAGATACATAAGTTTTTATCATTTGTCAGATTTTTTAACCATTGTCTAACACTTTATGGAAATACTCTGATATGAATTTGTGCCCTCCTCTTATCTTTATTTTTTCTGTAATACAATTCAAACTATGGCTATATCTAACATGGATTAATAAAACTTACAAATTTTATTATAACAAAACCCACTATATATTATAATCAAAATATACATACAATTTTAGTACTAAATAAGAGTACATATTACTAGCCCAAAGAAAAAACATGAAAGTGTAGTAGTTGATGTGTTGATATTTTAGTTAATTAATATAAAATTTATTTATTATTTAGCTTCTAATAAATATTTTTTAATATTAAAAAGAAAACAAATAAACAAATGCACAGTAAATTAGACACAATGGTTAAACAACAACAAAATAAATAATTAAATAAATATGGGATAAAGTTATACAAATTTATTTTAATTTGATTTTATTAGTGAAGTCCAATCTTCAACTATAAAATTCTTTTCAACATAAATTAAGAAATTGAAATTTTTTTATTAAATTGTTCATAGTTCAACATGAAAAATTGAATTGCTAATTAATATTTAGAAATTTTGTTTTAATTGAAGTAACATAATTAATTTGACATAAGAGTGGATAAAAGAGGAAAAATTAAATTCAATAACATATAAATAAAATATAACTCATAAATATCTCACATCTCATAATCATTCTTATTTTTTTTTTGAAGCGGTTTCTTCTTTCCATGTGATTTATAATTCTTTCTTCCTTGTGATCCCTAATTTTTCTTCTTCTGTAATTCCTTTGACAGATTCAAAAGAGTCCAGTTCTCCAAATTTCAAACTGAGTTCCATAAAATCCTTATACATGGCTACAAATAATAAGAATTAAAAATAAGATAAATGAAATGATGGATGAATTTGAAGAAAGACATACGAATTTGTCTTGGTATTATTTGGGAGAAAAGTTTCTGAATCAAGAAAATGTTTAAATAAAAACGCAATTTCTTTGTTGAAAGATTTCTTCTTTTCATATAATTAATAATTCGATTCTTTCTTTTTTTGATACTAACATTTTCCATTCTGCAATTTCTTTAACAAATTCAAAAGAATACAATTGTTTTGCCAAATTTCAAACTTTGAGATTCATAACATCCTACAAATAATAAGAATTAAAAAGTAAGATAAATGAATTGACAAATGAATTTGAAGGAAGACATTTGAATTTGATTTGGTATCATTTGGAAGAGAAGTTTCTCAACCCAGAAAATGTTTGAATATAAAATAAAAAATTTACGAATCCGTAAAAAAATTTGAAGAAAATAATCTTTAAAAAATAATATAAAAGGATAAAATTGTAAAAGATAATTTCTTGGTTTAGATTAAACCGGTTTTTTCAATATAAAATAAACCAGATTTTTAATTAAACCAAAGAGTAACAGGTGTCAATAATCCATGCACAGCTTCATGTGAAGGCAACTGCAGGTGAGTTTCTGTCTTAACACTTATTACGAAGAACTCAACCTCTTGAGTGCTTTCTTGGCAACTCAAGAGCCTTTTCATAAGCCTTCTTCGTGTCTTCCTTTATATCCTTCTTCTCGTAGCATTCCCCTAACAGACACCATCCAACATGTTAAGTAAAAATAGGAGAAGGCAAACACTACCAACAACAAAATAAAACATAAATTAAAAAAAGATTAATGATGAATACTAACCAGCAATTCGCAAGAACAGCAGAACCACAACCTAATTCCAATGATGAAAGGTACCAATATAAATGGAAACGAAGAGCAACATTACGACCTAATTCGAGTTGACCTACAATGTGCCTTCGGTGTTAAACCCTACCGCAGTGCAAAATTTCTTGGCCACAGCGGAAACAACCACAACCACTTTGTCCCGGAGCTCTGCGCTGCAAGAGAGAACGAACGAACAAAGTGACACAAGAAAATACAAAGAATAAAAGCCCTAAATTAAAAAAAAAACAATAAAGAAAAATGGGGAAATAAAAAATGGACCAATGGAAGTTATTCTACCAGCTAAGAAAAAGTTGGTCATTTTGGTAAACTCAACTCACTTAAAATAGGAGAATTACAAATGTAAACTAGGTTGTGTTTGATTTTGATGGACATCACACAGAGACATGGACATTAATGTGTTAAAATGTGTTTGGTGGTAAAGATATGGACAAGGGACACTGTGTCTCCAGCACACTCTTCCTTGTTTTTGTGTCCACTCTTTAATGAAGGACACGGGATTCAACAAGATGGACAGTCCTTTTTAATAAAATTTTTACCTTTTATACCATAACCTTTTTATTATTATTCCACTGTTATCCTTTTTAATTTTCAGATTATAAACCCTAAGGGTGCGTTTGGTTTGCGTTTTCATTTTCTATTTTCATTTCCAGTGTTTTCTGTTTTCTGGATTTTGTGAAGGAAAAAGTGAAAACAATAAAATCCTGTTTTCTGTTGTTTTCACTTTTTCCTTCACAAAATCCAAAAAACAGAAAACACTGAAAATAAAAACAGAAAATGAAAACGCAAACCAAACGCACCCTAATTTTCACTTTTTTCTCTTTGTTCATACATTCAAACAGGTAAGAGTTTTTCTTTTTCTTCTTTCTCCGGTTCGTTCGTAATCTCTACTCCTTTCTCTCAATTTTTTTTTTCTTTTCTTCTTTCTTCATTTCGAAATCTCTATTCTTTTCTCTCAATTTATTTTTATTATTTTTCTTTCTTTTTTTTTTCTCTTTATATAATCGTTCTTCCTTCTCTCTTCCTATGCCTTTTCCACTTTTTTTCTCTTTCTGCTTGTTCTTTCTTCCTCTTCCGTGTGCCCCCCTCTCTCCCTCTTCTTTTGTTTTCCTTGTTATTGGCGTTCCATTTTTTTTTTGCCTTTCTTGTTTCTTTTTTCTTTCATTATTTGTGTTCTTTCTTTTTTTTTCTTTTTTGTTTAATTATTTATTCATTATAAAATAAATTTTATTCACACAAAGAAATTGAATCTTGAATAATTAAAAAAATGGTTAAGTGATAATAAAATATTCTAATGATCAAAGATGAAAAAAAAAATTAAAAGAAGTAAATATATATTAAAATTAAAGGAGTTTTTTGAAAAAAGAAAAATTGAAACATTTGTTTTTTATTTTAATTTATTTTATTTTTATTTTTAAAAGGATAAAATTGTCTTTTAAATCAAGTTATAAGTTTGTCCATGTGTGTCTTGTACATCTTTACCAAACATAATACAAGACATTAATTTTTAGTGTCTTGTTCTGTTCTGTCCATAGTTTAGTGTCCTGTTCTGTTTTGTTCTCCTAAACAAACGCAGCCATAGGTCCGAACTATCAGATAAAAAGCTCTAGCTTTACTCCTTCCTACCTGTAATACCATATGTTAGTCATCTGGCATGTGATACTGGATAATTTTTCTATAATATTTTAGTTGATATTGTACTTTTTATTCCTAATGAATAACAATAACTTGGTGCTCTATGAGAATCCTACGTCCAGTGATCCACAATTTATGACTAGTTCCACTTGGTCCTTCCCTTCCATTACTGACTCTTCCACTCTTTCTTCAACTAGATCGGACTCGCAAAGCGCTCCACCCGAGTTCATTCAATTATTTTACAGCATCTGCGAAAAAATCGCAGAGTTGCTTCGACTCAGGAATACTCAGTTACCGCCTCAGTGGGACATGCCATATCAGATTCAATCCGTCATGGGAGAGAAAACTCTTCAAATGCCGGGACATCTACAAGATATCTATTATTAAGATATTTTTTTTTTACGTGGAGAGACTCGTTGGCTCTTCGAAGAGGTCTATGACTTTATTAATTTTATAAACTATGCCCTCTTCTAGTAGAGTCGCTTAGATAGATCATGGAGTTCTAAGGTCCATGTTTTAAGATGATTATTCCTATTCAATATTTAGATTAGCATATTTCTTTAGTGAAGAACAAAAATTATTGAAAACTAAAGACTTTTACTAAATTTAGAAAAAATATATGAATTGTATATCATAAAGTTTTGGAAAAAATACCAAAACTACCACGAAAGATTCAGACACAGACAAAATTATCTATAAAAGAAAAAAAAAAGTTTTCTACCCATGAAAGATGGGTTATGTACGACAAAATTACCAAAATGCCACCCAAATTATCTTTGATTTTTATGCTTAACCCTAATTCCTCTTCTCACTTCTCTCCTTCCCCAATCTCTGTCTGTGGTTCACTGGGCACGACCCTACATCTTCCATCCTCCCTCTGCCAGACAACCACAACCCACGTTCTCTGCCACTTCTCACTCCGCCACTACCCGTGCCTCCTTTCTTCTTACCTCCCTCCTTCTGTCCCTCTACCTTCTGTCTTCGTCGCGCACACAAGCACCTCTCTTCTCTGTTAACGCCTCTCTGTCACCGCCGTTTCCATTGATGTGATGTGTTCATGCGACTCCATGTCTGCTTCAACTACCTCTCTTTCTCCTCTATGTCTGGCTCCCTTTCTCTTTGCATGTCGCCCTCCTACTTCGTGAATCCTGCTTTCATTCATTTCTGCGTCGCCTTCACACCCATCTCCCTCGTGTGTCACGAATCTACTCCGTCTCCACCTTGCTACATCAACCTCCGCCGGTAAACCACCATCGCCTACCTCTCTCCGTTTCAATTTCAGTTTTAGTTTTTCCTTTTAAAATAAGTAATTGTTTAATTGATTATTGATTTTAGTTTTTTTTTTCAAATAAAAAAAATAATTGTCGAATTGATTATTGAATTAGAGTTGTTAAGGGTAGAAATTTGGGCTGAGGTTGAAGAATGAGTGGCTGTAAATTGTAATGGTGGTAAGCAAGGTGACAGTGGTTAGTGGTTACATATGAAGGGTAAAATTGACATTTAGCTTAGAAGTTTGTGTTTTGTCCACCATTATCAAAAAATAATAAAAAAGTTGTGTATTTTGCATAGTTGTAAGAACCGGATCGGACCGGCCGGTCCGACCGGTCTGACCGCGAACCGGACTAGCAACCGGTCCGAGCTATTAAAAAGATCGAAAATGCATGTGAACCGGTGAGACTCGATTTGAACCGGCCGGTTCTGTTAAAAACCGGCGACTCGGCCGGTTTATGAAAATCGGACCGGGCAAGTATTAATTTTTTTTAATTAAAAACGCCAAAACGACGTCGTTTTCCCTTACTGAAACCCTAATACGTCGCCCTCACCCCCCCAACCCCCAACCTGAGCTCTCTCTCTCTCGTCTCATCTCATCACACCCCCCCAAACGGCCAATGCGGCGCCCTCACCCTCCCAAAAGCTGAGCTCCGTCACCGAATCACCACCGCCGGCTACCCCGTTCATCAGCCTTGCTGCCGTCGCCGCGAGCCGTTGCTCTCCCTCTGCGTCGCCACTTTGGAGCCGTCGCCCTCACTCTGCATCGCATTGTTTCTTCCCTCCGCCGTGTTTCTTCCGCCACTTTCGCGTTGCTTCCACCGTCGCCTAGCTTCAAGCATATCCTAGCTTCCACCGTCGTGAGCCCACCGTCGCAGAGCTTCTCTGTTGGAATTCCGTTGTCTTCTCTGCCTCTGCCTCTTCTCCGTCGCACTGCTTCCACGGTCGCATAGCCTCTGCCTGTAGTGGTACTCTTCTTTGTGATTACTTATTAATTTTTGTTTGCCTTTGTATTTTTTGTTTCAAATTATTTGTTGGAGATTTTGTGATTTAGGGGCTGTGCTTGCTTATTAATTTTTGTATTAATACCTTGTTGTTTTGTGATAATAGGAGCTGTTTGTTGGTGAATTTTTAGATAATGTTAGTAATGTTATTGATTGAATTTTATTTGGACTTTGATGTGGATGTGCCAAGCTAAGCCTATAGTATTTTCATATTGGCAACAAAGACTTACACCCCCATGTAATATCAGCATAAACAAGTGCAGAAATTTAAAGGTGTTTCTTTTAGATTATGAATTCTTTGTCTATAACCAATGGTTGCTTGAATTTGATGAGGATTTTAAAAAGAACCAAGATCAGTTGGAATTTGATGAGGTATTCAGCATAGCACCATAAACTCACTTGTGAATCCAATCCCATATCACCATCACCTTCATTTGTGGTTTCTTTTTTTGGTGACCATTCATTTGTGGTTTCTTGTTATTGTCTCAAATATTTATATTATTTTTTCTTAAACTTATTCTGGAAATGGGGTTTTGAGAAGTTGGTATACAAGAAGGACTCTAAGAAAGGGATTAGAAGGGACAGAAAATATGCAGAGCAACCTGGTAGCTTGTTTGCAACTGGGGTTCACATTTCACAGAATCTAGCTGGGAAAAACAATTCATAAAGCAGAAGAAAAATCATGTACATGGAACCATAGCATAGAAGAGAAAATCTTGCAAGATGTTTATATTGTTGCTTTTCATATATTTTTACGTATGTGATACCGGTTCTGCGGTTCAACCTGTGACTCCACGGTTGAACCTATGACCCAATGACTCCATAGGCTGATCGGTTTGATGGCCGGTTCGGTTCTTACAACCATGGTATTTTGTAAATGTGTCTATGCATTTGTGCCCAAAAGACACTAAACAAACACAGCCTTAATGTTTTTCAAATCACAAGATATGGAACGATTTATGATTCATGTCTTGAGAACTAATCAAATGATTCATGGCATTTATGTTGTAGCCTCTTCTTCCTCTAGTAAAGAAAATAACTTACCCTTGATACCTTTTCCCATTGTTGGTGACTTGGTGTATTTGAGACCCAAAACTATGTGTGACCGATTTGCCTGCAATATGTTAGAGGGTTTTGTTAGGGTAATATACACGATAGTTAACATGTGAGAAGAATTAGCTTCCTGTTGCATCTTGCTTGGAGTTGCCGAACTATGGATTGTTGTCATTTCGAGCTATTAAATATAAAATATCTATTGTCATATATTTAACATGCTGAGAAGGCAATTAGAAATATATAAAACTTAAAGTTCAATGAAGTGCTCATTTTCATTTTGTTTTCCTCAGATTTCCTGAAGACTTAAGTTGGAGCATGGAATTGTACTCCTTTTGAACGGCGACGAGAGTGTTAAACATTTTCAAAAGCAGAAGAGTGACCAAACTTTTCCAGTTTTCTATTTCTTTGAACGAATGCAAACCATGTTTTCCAACAACCTTTCGTTGCTCCCTCTGAAGAATTTTCGATTTCTCTCACAATTTAACCATCTGTGCACAAAAACACCCTTTCCATCTGATCCCCTTCCACACTCTCAATCACAGGATCCTGAAAATGACCCCAGCAACCACTTTTCCAAGAAAATCGATGATTTTCCCATGAACATTTCAGCTGAAGCTCAATCACACCTCGAGGTTATTTCAAAAGACTGTGTCTTGGAAACCCTTTTGAGCCATAAGGCTGACCCCAAATCAGCTTTGAAGTTTTTCAAAGGAGCGGTGAGAAGAAGAGGGTTCGTGAAAACTGTTGATGTTTTGTGTTTGTTGGTCCATATTCTGGCTTCGAGCCCTGACACTTATGGGGTTCTACGGAGTTTGCTCAACAACTATGTTTTTGCAGATTCTAGTCCTACTGTTAGGGTGCTTGTGGAAGAGTTAGTAGAGTGTTCTAGAAGGTACAATTTTGAATCTGATTCACGGGTTTTCAATTATCTTTTGAATGCTTATGTTAGAGCTAATAAGGTCACAGATGCTGTTGAGTGTTTGAGATTGATGTTAGAACATGATTTGGTTCCTTGGGTTCCATTTATGAACATCCTTTTAACTGCGTTGGTCAGGAGGAACATGATTAGAGATACATATAGCCTGTATGATGAAATGGTTCAAAGAAAAATCTATGGTGATTGCTTTACCCTGCATGTCCTAATGCGTGCATGTTTGAAAGAAGGGAAGATTGAGGAAGCTGAGATGTATTTCAGTCAGGCAAAGGATAGAGGGTTAGAACTTGACGCAGCTGCTTACAGTATCGTTATTCAGGCTGCTTGTATGAGGCCA
>JASCZI010211648.1:22541-35458 GCA_036250425.1 Stylosanthes scabra | reverse complement strand
GAAAGAGAGAGGGGGGGGGGGGGGGAGATAGAGTGAGGGAGAGAGAAAGATGGGATGAGGGAAAAGAGAAGGATATAAAGAGAGATTTGGAAGAATGAGCAAGTTAAGAGAGATCATATATTTTGGAATTAGGATCACATTAATATGTCTTTTATATTGATTAGATAATTTTAATGCAATATCATACTAAATTTTATAAATTATATTTTATAAATAATTATATCTAATTAAATTTAAATTAGAATATAAAATCCGTGCGATGCACGGGTTAAGTACTAGTCATGTATAAAGGAGAAAGTAAAGAGATTGATTTTGAAATAGGAAACAATTAAATGAGGATAATTTTAAATTGATAAACTACTAAGATCGTGATCTTTTTTTAGAAACGTGGACTAAAATAACTCATAAAAAAATTTATTTGGACACCAAAATCAGCCACTAAAATTAATCATCATGTATAATACACATTGAAATATAAAATACATGTGTAATTTAACATATTTTTAGTGTATATTTTTTATTTCCATTTATAATTTTGTATTATATACTAGTGGCTGATTTTAATGGTTAATTTTGATGTACACCTAGCATACCTCATAAATCATTTTTGTTTGCTAACAACAAAAAAATCTTTAAAATGCAATAAGATACTAATGTTAAATATGCATTTTTAAAAAGTGCTTTACATATTGCATTTTGAGAATTTTTTATTTTTAAATTTCATATTTATCATTGCACACGGGTGTGGAAATTTAAAATTTATATATGTGCGAATTGCTGTTGGGATTCTCATGATCTAACATTTTTTCTTTCCTACCACCCACATACTTCAAAAAACCTTTGAGTAAAATGTATCGTCGCTTTAGTTAAATAGTGGTTAGGGTATACCCAAATAGAGTCCCTAGAAAAGGATCCAGTTGTTTTTATGATGTGGCAAGTCGAGACTCTCAGCGATTTGTAAAAGACAGTTCCGAGAAATGTGAGACTTCCGGAGCATACACCCGTAATCCGATGACGTACCGATTTCTTACTGTGCTGTCCGACAAATCATGTCGTTACAGGGTGTTCTTCCCTTAATCTCGGCCGAACTCACATGCTCATGCATGTTGATGGATCATATTTTTCTCTCTCTATAGAGCTTAAATTGAATAAATCTTGGAGCTTTTGGTCCTTAGGATTGGAGGACCACTCTCAAGCCTTCAACTTCATTTTCAAATGATTCTTCAAGAGGTAAGGGGATTAGATGTCTAAAAAGTCATATGTGTTTCATAACGCAAGTTTTTAACGAAGAAAAGATAAAGGTTGAACCTTTATGATTTCATGGTTGTTTTGAGTAAATGGGTGAATAAAGGTTAAACCTTTCGCATTGCATGTTGAATCTAAAAAGAAATTCTAAAGCTTTGTTCTCGCATACACGTTTTCAAAGTAAATGAATATGTTAAAGTTTGGCTATTTTACTCAACTTTCATCAGATCGTCCTTGTTTTGAAACAATTGATCCAACTCCTATTTTATCACGGTGAAAGTTGTTTTTTTTTTTTTTTAAGCTGCTGACTTGGAGGTGTTAAAGCGGTAGGCGCCATCTACATGGAGGCGTCAAAAAGGGTAGCACCTTCTTGTTGTAGGCGCCAAATGGGAAAGCGAATTCATGAAGGAATCTACTTCTCAAAAGGCGCCTCTTATGTGGAAAACGCTAGGCGCAAAGGCGCCACTTTCTCACATGGCAGAATAAGTTAATCTTGTTCTTTATAAAGAATCATTGATAAATTAATCCATAGTGTTTAATAAAATACATGTTCTCGAGAGAGTTTTACAATGAATAATCAATTAATATAATTCTGCAATTAATGGCGGAGCTTGGTGGGAGCAATGGGTGGCCATGGCCCCCCACAATTCTTTTAAAAAATTACTAGTGGTTCTTCATTTAAAAGAAAAAATTAATTTTATTGATTAAATTAATGTATTTTTAAATAAAAAATCTGTTAAATATTTATTTCCTTAATTTATTTTTTTTAATCTTATACATAATAGAATAGGTTAGGGATGATTTTTAATATTATGATAAGTCGGTATCCTTTATAATATATTAAAATGGACTTGTAAAATTTATTTATTTAATTTAGTATTATTATATATTTTATTGGTTTTTTGATTTATGGAAAGTAATATAATTTTAATATTTATTGTTCTAATTATAAATTTTTTTTATAGTTTATCCTTTATATATTCTGTCATTGCATGTGATTAAAATTTTAATGAAATAAATATGTTGTAGAAGAGAAAAATGATTATAAAAAGAAATGAAACATTAACAAAAAAAACACCATGTACTCCTAAGAGTAGTCAATCAACAAGTATCATTGTCACATTCAATCAAACACGGAGTTGAAAGCTAGTTGTGCCACCTAAGAAAGAAGCGCTTTGGACCTAGCGTTTTCCACGTGGGAGAGGCGCCTTCTAAGAAGTAGATTTCTTAATGCATTCGATTTTTCATTTCGCGCAAGAAGGCGTCGAAACAAAGGCGGTTAAGTAAAATAGCGTGAATGGGTGAATAAAGCTTGAAGCATTATACTTGCATGTTTGATTTTTGATGGATGGAAGCAAAAAGTATTGATTTTTATGCTTGTATATATAAATCCGTATCTAAAGTTTGATGCTTGATGATGCATATGTGATTTAAGTGCATGTGATGAAAGCTTGAAGCTTTGTGCTTGCATATATGATTTTACGATGATTTTGATTAAATATATGATCTTTATGCTATGCATTCGCTCTGTGATTGATGAACCGAAATGCTAGCTACGAAGTAAATGATGGATTTTTATGTTGAAAGCTAATGCTTCAGAACCACAACCGAAATGGTTATCATACTTAGGTTAAGGTTTAGGAAAAATGACATGATGATAATGAGTGTAACAATAATGAAAATGATAAGTCATGAAAGGATGTTAAAACTTAAAACCGAAATGATGAGTTTATTTATATAAAGAAATGGTAATTTATGAGCAATGAAATTAAGCTTTTCATGATGAAGATAAATATTTGAAGTTTTGGACCCCAAGAGAAGACTTGAAGCCGAGATGATGATGAACTTTATTTCGATGATTTATGGACTAAGATTCAAAAATTGTTTTTACAAATAAGAAAAGAATGAGTTTTGTTCCCTTAAGGACCGAAAAGAGAAACATTTTTAAATAAATAATTTGAAATTAAGAAAGGAGTTTTTTTAAAGAAATAAGATGTTTTAGGAAACAGAAATTTGTTATAAGAATATTTTCGAGAAACAAGGTTTTTGAGAATAATATGTTTAAAAAAGGCGAGAATTTTAAAAGAAATGATATTTGAAAGAATGACTAAAAGTTTAAAGAGATTTTTATGTTCAAATCAAAGATTTACAAGATCATATTTTACTAAGCTAAATATTGAGATAATAAACCAAGTTTTAATAAGAAAAACCTTAAAGAAAATAAGATTTCGAAATAAAAATTATTTTCAAGATGTTACTAAGATAAATATGGAAAAAGATGATAAAGGTTTAACAAAAGACTAAGAAGTATGCTGACAAAAATAAAAGCTTTGAAAATATATATAAAAGAGAGAAGAAAGTAAATATAAATTATAATAAAAGATAACTTAAGACTTGAAGATTCATAAGATAGT
This sequence comes from Stylosanthes scabra, assembly GCA_036250425.1. Taxonomy (NCBI): domain Eukaryota; kingdom Viridiplantae; phylum Streptophyta; class Magnoliopsida; order Fabales; family Fabaceae; genus Stylosanthes; species Stylosanthes scabra. The sequence goes on along the minus strand of JASCZI010211648.1, from coordinate 31,799 downwards.
AAAAGAGATCAAGAGAATGTATTTCCGAAAAAAAAATCTCTTTAAAAAGATAAAGCTTATAGAAAACATAAAGCCAAAATAAAGTAAGAAAGGAAACCCTTAATTGTGATAATCCAAGTTTTTTTTTTCTTTTTTGATAGTTCAATACAACACGTCCTGTCAGAGAGAAAACCGGTAGACATATCCCCTTTGGCATTGTCATCTAGGCTATATCATCCCTTAACAGTGTGTAACAAAGCATCAACAAAAGTAAATACACTCTCTGTATAATTTAAAAAACAATCAAATACCAATATCAAATTTCCTATATTAATCAATCATGCAGCTAGCCTTCAATATCCTTTGTTTTAGTTCGCCTTTGGTTCACCATCTTCACTTGGCATCACACTTGGATATGTTACTCCCAATGAGTCCACTGCCCTGTTTTATTTGATGCAAGGTCCTCTCATCTCTTCTTGTGCTTGTACTCTCCATTATGCATATGCCACAATTCTGAATCACTTACTTGACCACATGAGTTTTGTTTCTCAGCATTCTCGCTCAATTCCCAACTAGTCCCTATTTTCCTAAGCATCCAATCAACTATGTTCTTATCATCAATTATGAACACTATATTATCTTCTTTTAGGCCCACCACCTCCAAGTTTTGGAATGAACAGTTGTTAGTTAAGCTGTGTGCACTTGATTGAACAGGTTCTGAGTGAACCTCGATGTGGCATGGACGATGGCTATGTCCCGCTTGCATGTCTGTGTGACAATATGATGAGGGGTCGATCCTCGAGATCTATATATGAATGATGTTCCTTCACTGTCTGCAAGGATATGATGTTAAAAATAGCGCTTATGTTAGACAAGGATGGCGATTTGTCCCGCTTGTCCAACGTTTACTCTACTGTTGGGGATGGTGGTTCGTCTCGCCCACTTTAGGAAGGTGTGGAAAAAGGTGGCACTGCCACGAAGCACGTTTGCTGATTAACATAATGAAGAAACCATATTCGGACTTGTTCCGAGTAACGTCGGATGTGGGTAGTTAACCGACGCATGAGCTCATAGCCTCCTTATTAGGACAATGCATGAATCATATATTGTTTGTGCATCTCGTACTTCTTTGCACTTGTTTGCACGACGACCGCTGCCATTATTGTTTGTGATTGCTTGTATTGCTTGTGTGTGCTTGCACACTTATCCTTGATTGTGTCTTGAGAATGCTGATGACAAATATCGAAGTGATGAGATAATGAGTTTGTGATAATAATGATAAAGATAATGACGTATGTTATTTTATACGAAAGTTGTTTGTGGATTACTATGGTATCACCTTGACGTGATTATGATGATGATTGTGATAAAGTTATGATGAGATACTGTACGCGACAAGATTAAGTGTGATGACGATAAATTGGATAACTATATGATAATTATATTATACCATGAATGAGTACCTGTTATCCTACGTGATGTTAGCCCCTAAGATAGATTAGCGGCCCTTTTCTTTTGAACGCGTTAATACTGGGAACGATAGGTTCTCACCCTATTTTTATCCTACGTAGATTGGAAGCGAAGTGATCTACTACGAGTACGAGCCCTGCATGGAGTATGATGACATATACATCAAGGTTTCAGTGGAGTTAGGAACTAACGAGAATACATAGATACCACTTCGAGAATAAGAAGTTCACCTGCTCATATGTATCTCCATGAAACCTTTTGTCGAGCCTAAATTCATTGAGCCATCGGAAAGGTTGGATGTGCAAATGCAATGATGCAAAAGATGAGGATAAGGGAAGTCCGTGAGATCGGAAGACTCTAACGGAAAGGAAATCAGAAGTCAAGCAGGAAGAGGATTATAACACCCTAGACTTTAGCACCTCATGATCGTGCTAAAATTCAAGAGTTATAGACCTTTTAAAATCTTCAATTTAATACTATAATTATTTAATAGCAAGCCTCTATTAACACGTACCAATTTTACAGAAAAACGGATAGAGTCTCCTCTGTATATCGGACTTTACCCAAATTTTAGTCTTCAATTTAAACCTGTAATATTAGCAACCAGCAAATCCAAGATATATATATATATATATAAAATACATTACTTAACTACATCATTACAACACAGACTACTCTAAAGTCCCTCTGAGCACTCTAGACCTTAAAGGGGCGAGGGATACGCCACTTCTAGACCAATCACACAGCACCAAATCAGAGATTCTAGTACCTGTACGTGCCACTAAAAATGTAGGGGTGAGAATAAAACTCCACGTTCTCACCTTTACAGAATACTATCAAAGCAACAGTAAATAATGCAAATAAATAAACACTACCTCGAAATCGGTCTTTCAAGTTAAAACCATTTAGAAACCCTTTTTCTGAAGAAAACCATGGATTTTGTTTAAACCCTTTAGTCTTTAGTAAATCTCCGTGAAGAAACCGGTTTTGGACACGAAGCATTAAGATGAACATCAAGACGCACCTACTTACACAAACATTCATTACAAGCCATTCAGTCAGCTAGAACAAACAAATACATGCAACACACAATCAAACAGTCCAAATACAACAAGCACACACACAAACAACATCAATAGCAATTAGCAATTAGGCAATCAATACAAGCTTCACACCCAAGCAATGCAATCAAATGCAGATGATGCATGTCTATTCCTATAGGCTAAGATGAGCTCACCCGGTCGGTTATAATAGCCAATCCCGACCGGTCCAGTACTAGCACTGGACAACCATCGGTTGTACTTCCCCGATGACCCACACTTGGCCTCGATCGTCTACGATCTTTCAATCAAATCTCATATTCATATCGTAAATTGGGGGTTCCATAAATATCATCATACTAAACCTAAAATAAGCCGGGGCGTGAGGCACTCTGGCCCCCCTCTCCCGCTTACTACCCCCGATGGTCCACTGTTGCCGTAAGCCGAGTCGTTAGCCTCGCAGGCCCCTCTAGACCTAGGCTCACAGTATAAATAAAGCAAGTAAAGGAAAACCATCACGCATGGACTAGGAAGTGGAATCGTACCTTATACCCTCTTCCGAAAATCGTTTAAAAGACAATCGAATCGGTTCCTTGACCATCCGAGTCGATTCTTTTACTTAGGAAAGTTTCATAGTTTTAATTCAAGAAGTCGAATCGACTCGCCGGGTGTTCCGAATCGATTCAAGAAATTCCATTTTTGTCTCTGTCAAAATTCGAATCGATTCCCCTCTTTTTAGACTCGACTTGCTACTCTTAAGAAAACCTTAAATTTTCCAAAACATTAGCTGAGTCGACTCGAGTTAGGAGCGAATCGATTCCAAATATCACTTTAAACTTTCTGTACGAAAACGAACCAATTCTACCGAAAGCAGAGTTGACTCGCTGGGTAAAGGTTTCGAACATTCGAGTACTTTAAGCCCAACAAACCGATTCTACCACAAGTAAATCGATTCCAAATGACAGAAACCTACAAAAATCAGTTTAAAATCACCATCTTTTCTCAGTCAATTTCCAACCATTTTCCAAATATCTTTCCAAATCACTTGGTACCACAATTCACCATTTCTTTTCAAACATTATCATCATATTCCACTTCTTATCCATCCGTTCATCATTTTGAAACTCAACAGCGTATATGTACGTACATCAAACACAATCAACAGTCACAAGCTAGCAATAATACAAACCATTCCAACCAACACAAATAGACGTATATCTTATTCAAAAACCACTTTCAAACCACTTCTAATTCTTTTCTCATTTCAACCATGATTTTCAGTCAATTCCAAGGTCCAAAGTGAATGTTTTACACTACTCAATACAACCATTTTAAATCAAGATTAAGGTAAAACAATTCCGCATCAACAAGCAGTTTTCCAACATCATTTATAACTCAGAGTTCACCAAATCGCTCAACCACATAATTAGTCACAATCACGCACACAAACAAGCACTTACTCATTTGCAAGTAGCACACTAACTTGTCAAGTATTCTAGCTTTAAAATAGTTTAACCCCTACCTTATTAGAATTAATTCCAACCGAAAGCTCCCAACCGTTAGCTCCCGCAGTGACAGCAGCGCACTCTGATCCCACAACCAGAAACTGCTACTTAACCTATAATATCGAGACCCCATCGTATTCAACAACAAATAAGCTATGGTAATTACACTAATTGATGGTTCAAAGCAAGGATTATAGCTTCAGATGAAAAACAGAACCAGAGACGATAACAATATATTTAATAATTGGAATTTAGAGGAATAGAACTCACCGCGACTCTAAAGAAACTGAACAGTGTCCGGTAATTACTTTCGGTGACGATGGCGACTCCGGCAGTTACATGCAATTGCGGCAGCGGCCCGGAAACCAGATAAGAATAGCTATTAATGGCCATGCAACGTTAACATAACACCCGGAAACTTAAGGAATTAGCTAGCAATAAGGACTTCCCTTACCAGCAGTGGATTATGGTGGCAACGACGCCATTTCTGACGGTCAGAGGCGCGGTGGTCACGGCTGGGCAGTGGCTGAGCACCGTATTTTCTCTTCCGTTCAGGTTCCTCAGCCATGCAAAACCAATGACAGATGCGATGAGGGTTTGTACCAAAAATTAAAAAGGAAACTAAGAACCAAGAACTTCCTTACCGGTGGAGGACCCTAAGGCCGGCGGCGACAGTGGGTTAGGCGGTGATAGGGAGCTCCGGCGGCGATTCCAAGTGGCCACGGCACACATGCAGTGGCGGTTGTAGCCTAGTTGGTCGACATTAGTGGCAACCACGAGCTTGGCAGCGGTTTTCTGAGCACGACGCCGGCAAGATCGAAGGTGGGGAAAGGGAAATCGACGACGGTTCTAACTTACAGCGGCGGAGGGAGCTTCGTCTTCTTCTTTCTCATGGCGTCGCCGGCGATTTCGAGGAAGTGAAAGGATGGTCACTCGCTCCTACTAGGGTTCCTGTCTAGTGTATGAGTGTGTGTGTTTTGGGTGAAGGGTTTCAGTAACCCGTATAGTGTGTTTGGGCCATTGGGCCTCATCTAAACCAAAGCTGCCTGTTTTCTAATGGGTCATTAGTATAGTTACAAAATGTCTAATATTGTTACAATAATATAAAAACCCAAAATGTAATAGTTAGAAAACTAATTCAGTTACAATCAATAACAAATTCTTTCATCTCTCTTTTCTTTCTTAAACGTAATGCTAAGGGGAATATTATTAGGTATAAAGCTAGATTGGTGGCTAGAGGCTTTATTCAAACTGCTGGTGTAGATTATGATCAGGTTTTTTCTCCGGTTATTAAACCGGTTACTATTCGCATTATTTTAACATTAGCTCTTTCAAAAGGATGGAGAATTAGACAATTCGATTTTCATAATGCTTTTTTAAATGGGGAACTCAAAGAAACTGTTTATATGTCCCAGCCCCAAGGGTTCTCTCATGGAAATCCTAACCTAGTTTGTCGTTTAAACAAAGCTATATATGGTCTTAAACAGGCTCCACGAGCCTAGTACTTGACCATTACAGCCACCTTACACTCACTAGGATTTAAGGTAGCAAAATCAGATACTTCTTTGTTTATTTGATTTACTAGTAATTCTGTAATTTATGTTTTGATTTACGTTGATGACATGTTGGTTACAGGAGATAATCATGATGATATTACTCAAGTTTTAAACAAAATACACTCTTCTTATTTATTAAAGGATTTAGGTGACTTAATTTTTTTTTCTGGGAATTGAAGCTACACATCATTCAAACAATTTAATATCCCTAAATCAATCTAAGTATATACAGACTTTGCTATAGCGTGCAGGAATGCAAGATAGCAAGCCTATATCTACTCCAATGTTAAGTTCTGAGCGACTAGTTGCTAACACTGACTCCCTTTTTGAAAACCTCACTCTGTATCGTTCAATAATAGGGGATTACAGTACGCAACAGTCACTCGCCCTGATATAACATACTCAGTTAACAGATTAAGCCAGTTCATGGCCAACCCATGTGTGGAACACTGGCTTGCTGCTAAACGAGTTATATGTTATTTATCAGGGACAAGAGATTATACTTTACAATTTTATAAAAGCAAGGAACTAAGACTTACTGTGTTTGCAGACTCGGACTTGGCAAGTGACCCTGACGACAGAAGATCTACGAGTGGATACTGTGTCTTCTTCAGAGCGAATCTGGTCTCATGGAAATGTTCGAAACAGCCGACGATCAGTAGAAGCTCCACCGAGGCTGAGTACAGGGCCCTCGCCGCCACGTTCACGGAGGTTCAGTGGATCTTAAACCTTCTTTCTGAACTCTGACAAGCTTGTGTGCATCCACCGATCGTCTTCTGTGATAACCTCTCCGCTGTGTACCTTGCTCACAACCCTGTCCTGCACAACAAAACAAAACACTTCGAGTTAGACATCTTCTATGTACGAGAAAAGGTTATACAAGGAAAAATATCTGTTACTCACATCCCAACAACAGAACTTCGGCTCAACAAACCCTAACACATTCTTGCAAGACCTCTCACCATTCCATCGCACCTGAACTAAAAGCAAACTCCGGCTGGTCTTCTCGGTTGTAGTTTCTGCTGTGCGTACTCTCGGACTTGTCTCTGCCAAGAAGCTCCATGTCAGACATCTTCGGACTTGACAGGCCTCTTGGTGTTCCTCGTCGATCCTCTCGGCGTTTGTTGCAGTCGCCGGTTTTTTCTCTTCGTGCTCGGCTGCTCTGTTCGTTGCAGATCCGAGTCTCTGGCCGGTCTGCACATCTGCATCAAGTGTTCTCGTTCGTCTACAACTTTCTCATCTGCAACAAGTGTCCTCGTCTCGGTCTTCTCTCTTCGTGGCTGCCGCTAGTTTCCGGTGATCTGGCTGAGATCGACGCCGCCAGAGTTTGTTGGGGGGGGGGGGTGAAAGGATGGTCACTCACTCTGCTAGGGTTCCTGTCTAGTGTATGAGTGTGTGTGTTTTGGGTGAAGGGTTTCAGTAACCCGTATAGTGTGTTTGGGCCATTGGGCCTCATCTAAACCAAAGCTTCCTGTTTTCTAATGGGTCATTAGTATAGTTACAAAATGTCTAATATTGTTACAATAATATAAAAACCCAAAATGTAATAGTTAGAAAACTAATTCAGCTACAATCAATACCAAATTCTTTCATCTCTCTTTTCTTTCTTCCCTCTTCTTTACACGTTCTTTGAAGAACTTCACAGGAAGTAAGGGACGGTGGCTTCGTGGGTGGTGGCGGCGGCGTTCTTCTCCGGCGAGCTCTCCCTCTCTCTCTTCTCGTTTCTCTCTCTCACTCCTCGGTGCACACACACAACATCTATTCTCTCTCTGTCTTCGTCGGCGGTTGCGCCACGGCCAGCCCTTGCCGGCGCCATCACCGCCCTCTCTCTCTCTCTCTCTCTCTCTCGGTGTGTGGGTGATGGGTGTGTTAGGGTTTGAGTCTTTGTTAGATGAGTGGGTGTGTGTATGTTCGAGTGAAAGAGAGGGGTGTGTGTGTGTCCGTGTAGTTCATTTAGGTGAGAGGGGGTGCATCCATGGGGTTTAAGTGAGGGGGTGCGTAGTAGGATTGGCCATGGTGGGGGTAGGATAGGATTAGGTGAAATCTTGGGAGTCAAAGTGTAATTAGGTAAAATTGAATGGTAGTGAATTAAATCTCTAAAATTTGGGGATGTCACAAGGAACCCGAAGAGGGGCCTGAGAAAGAGAATGGTAAGACAAGGGAGTTCGATGACCCTAACCAATGGACACGAGCACTGAATCGCATTATCCACGTTTCATGAAGAACGACAACTAGCCGGTGTACCCTTCTACCAGTAGCCGTTCGACGTCTGCTTCGCAAGGTTCAAATGCATTTTCCGGATATTCGTCGAGTGGTCGAAGTCTTCCAAGTTGAAGTCTATCAAGAGTACGTATGGCTACCACATACAGGTTCGAATCGGTAGGTTGCCTCACTAATTGTTAGAACAACGCGAGGCTTAAGGTTTTTCTTTGTCTTTTAGCTCACGTCCTAGTGTATGGTCAGGTTGGAATATCTTGAGAGTCCATATACTGAATCTATGTTATAAGTACTTTTATGTATCATATGGATTGTGTTGCCTTTCTCTATCTAGCAACTCTAAGTAGTTGTTGTAACTGTTTGATGATTAAATGAAATGAAGAATTGATTTGATGATTATTTTATTATATGACAGTGTTATATTGCTTCCCCTTATCTATGATGATTTGGATTGTTTAATTTCTTGTATAAGAGAGAATATTGTTATCATATTGAGTATGATATACTTATAATGTATGGTACATGAACGAAGTAAACGAAAGAATGGTTATCGACATACTTATATATATATAATATTATTCACGAGTCTAGCTTACTTATATAGGGCTGACCAAATTAAATATAGCTATCTGATCGAAAGTAATGTCGCGACATATCGAAAATTTGGTTGTTACACTTTAAGAAAACGAAAAAGAAAACAATTCAGAGATCAAATTTTTGGGTTTTTTTTTATTAACTTTGTAAACAGTTATTCAAATATTCATACATAATTTTGGATCAAATGCATAAGTTTACCAAGTACAAAAGTAGTTTGTCACTTAAAAATAACAATACCTTTTTTTGTTTTTGTTGCACTTTAAAATATATTTGAGAATATTTTTATTATATTTTTGAATTAATCTTGGTGTACACTATAAAATATGTTTATTGTATATATAGATTTTTGTTCGTACACGAACAGAATTTTACTACTGGAACGAACAGATTTTTAAAAGCAAACGAACAGATTTTAAAATCTGTTCATGTTAACTATGAAAATATGTTCGTTGTATATATAAAAATCTGTTCGTTTGGGACTTGGTTGGAGGTGTACACCAAAAAGAGGTGTACATGTAGCATTACTGTATATTTTTATAATATTTGATAACAATTTTGTCATTATAAAAGTAGAAAATACTTTTGTGATGTTCGATGTACAGTTATGTCTAAAATGAGCCCAAATAATTTGTGCATATTGAATGCGCCACTTCTTTATGAATAATTAAATTGCATTTAATACAAATTAAAAGATGTTATAAAAGAAAAGTATTGACGAATCATAATAAATATCGAACATATTAGTATATATAATTTCTATTTCTATATAATATATTTTAAATAAATACCAAAGTTCTGAAAACCGGACCGGTCATCGAACCGTTCAAGCTACTGGTTAGAGGTTTTATAGGTTCGACCGGTCCAACCGGAGGTTCAACCGTTTTATAATAAAAT
>JASCZI010211647.1:52033-76269 GCA_036250425.1 Stylosanthes scabra | reverse complement strand
ATATATATATATATATATATATATATATATATATTATTCTCAACAAAGGGGTTGCTTTGTTGAGTGCCCTGATTTTATATGTTAGGGGCATCACCAATATTTCTCAACCTATTTTCTGTTGTATATGTTGTTCTAATGGTGATAAAGATGTTATACTTTAGACATTTTTTATATCATAACGCGTTATATTTTCTTTGTGCTCTTTTTTATGGTGTAGAAATATTTGATAGTAAGAAAAATTAAAGCTTTTTGTTTTTCTCAATTTCTCAATTTGCATTTTAGGACAAATTCAACTCTTAATCAATATAATGTGAGAAACGAAAATGAAACCAGCAGCTATTATATGTGCTAGTGGTTTTCAAGACTTATCATCTATGTACTTAAGTTGTTTTTATAGATTTTGGTAAAAACATACAAAAGCAATTGTAAATTTGAATTTTACTACTCTACATTTATTTTTCATATATCAACCGAAGAATGAATAAAATGTTTGATATTTATTAAATTGTTTTTCTTAATGAAATTTTATTTTCTTGTTATTTTTTAATGAGTTTAATGCTCAAGTTCATCTTCTTGCTATGATATAATTAGGTAGTTATATTGATTGAATGCATGCGTGATTATTCCTATTTTGCCAATTTATTTATTATAGGTTGAAAAAATATCAAAAGCCATATTTTTTTCTTTTTTTTTTATTCGATAAGTTCAACTTACTAAGCACCCACAATGGGAGGTAAGAGCAGTTACACTGAGAACAACTCAACAAAAAACCATAACTAGTTCTAAGTTACATCACATGGTACTAATCAACAATAACAGGAAATTCAACATCAATTAATCAATAACTAGCAAAACAACCACAATCAGCTCCTATTATACTCATATTCTAGTAGTACACCAATTCAGCCCTTCTTCAGTTTTCTCTCGTTCCACTCAAAGATTCATTCATCATTGAGTCTAAAAATTTGATCCAGCAACTCATCTTCGCCCACCATATCATCCTTCAATATTTTGTTGTTGCGATTCCTCCAAAAGCACCAAATGACAGACAAGAAGGGTGTTAGCCATGTATTCTTGATGGATTTCTGCATAAGTGTGGCCAACCATGACTCAAAACACATTCTAGCATCACCCGGACACACCCAACTTATATTTATTGGCTACAGAATTTTATTCCAAATTTTCCAAAACATGTTACAAGCCTCCTCATTACACAATACACACCTCACCAATGTTGTGTCAATGATACCACATTTGGCCAACTTCTCCCTTGTATTAAGTTTTTCCAAAATCACAAACCACTTAAGTAGCTCGACTCTACTCTAGGAGTAACCAAACTCTTTCCAAGCGACTTTGTAAAGTTATACATATTTGGCTGCCCCTCATGCTCTTTATTTTTATAAATGACCTTGACAAAGGACTTTACCCAAAACTCACCATTTTTATCATGCTTCCACACTATTCGGTCAATTACACCATTATGAATCACGACTCTACCAAGAATAGATAGCAGGTCCTTAAGCATCTCCTCCTCTAGTCCCACAAAGTTATTATTTTTGAATTGTTGAATAAGTCAATTTTGTTTAAAATTTGTTCCATTAACTTTATAAATGCATGCATTGATCAAATATGTACCACCTTCAAGTCACCAAGTAACAAGTTCATTTTTCTTCACTTCCTCCCCTGATATCCCAACTATACTATCTTCTACCACTTGATTTATGTGTTTTTTTAGAACCTTGCAATGATGTTTCATGTGATGACATTATTTATTTTTTGTATGTTGTGGATGGTAAAAACCAAGTATGAGAATCATAATGATGCAATTGATGTAGGAAACAAACCTAAAGAAGACCGTGAAACATAGGATGTTGGCAATGACTTGCTATTAGATTTTGACTCTATAACGGAGACAACAAAGTAGAAGAATAATACAAGAGGATTGTTGACTTGAGACACGATGAGATACTCAATTTAGAATTTGAGACGCTTGCTAAGGCACGTGATTTCTACTCTACATATGCCAAATTGCATGGATTTGAAACAAGGTATGACGATGCCAAGCGTGACAATAATGGGGAAATGGAGATGCGTCAAGTGGTTTGCAACAGGGAATCATGTCGCCACAAAAAGTGCACTTCAAGAGTTGATAGAACCAAGGAACCAAGGCCTATAACACGGGTGAATTGTCCAGCAAGGATTCGTTTTCGCCGAGATCGCAATACATTAAAGTGGAGAGTAGTGGTCTTTGAGGATGGCCACAATCATGAATTAATTGATATTCGCTTTGCATACCTATTACCCACCAATAGACAACTCAATGATGCAAACAAAGTGCAAGTGGACAATCTGCACATCGCCAGTGTAAGAACCTGCCACATTAAGTGTTACCTTGTCGGCCAGAAGGGTGGATATGACCAGCTTACTTTCACAGGAAAGGATTTGTACAACCATGTGGACCGACAAAAGCAGTTAAAAGTTAGAGGTGGGGATGGAAATTCAACCCTTAATTACCTTAGGGGAAAGGCCGAAAAAGATCCTCTATTCTCTGGCAAATATACGATAGGGTTCCGTGATCGGTTGAAAAATCTATTCTTGGCAGATGGGTGTAGCATAATTGATTACAAGAAAAATAAATACAATAAGCCATTAGTTATTTTTTTTAGGCTCGAACCACCATTTACAAACCAATATCTTTGCATGTGATGTACCATCAGATGAAAAGATTGTTACATACAAGTGGGTACTACAAACATTTCTTGAAGAAATGGGAAATAAGCATCCGAGAGCAATTGTTACGGATGGCGATGGTTCAATAAAGGAAGCCATAAGACAGATTTTCCAAATGCTACTCACAGGCTGTGTGCTTGGCACCTTAAGAGGAATGCAAACGAGAATGTCAAGAATCCTGCTTTCTTACAAGATTTTGCTAGGTTGATTTACTCAAATTTTACCATTGACAAGTTTGAGCAGCATTGTAACAAGGTGGTAGACCACCATGGCTTGGGTAGCAACAGTTGGGTTCAGAAAACATATGAAAACATGAGGATCTGGGCACAAGAATATCTTAGTGACAAGTTTTTTGGCCATATCACATTACAAAAAAGACGCCTATTATCGACGAATTTACTGGTGGATCGTGACTTTTTCCGTTTTCAACGTTACCGATTGATTTACTGGCTGAAAAAATTCGCCGATAAAAACCTCGCTGGTAAATTGTTACTAGTGGCCAATTTGGTTTTAACGTTATCGAGTTAATTACTGGAGAAATTTCACTAGCGAAAATCCCCCAGTTATTAACGTGGACATAATTTTAAAAAAATAAATATAAATATAAATAATAACTAATTAAATTCATAATATATATATATATCCAAATCAACCAAGAAAATATGAAATATTCAAATAGTCTTATAATTAGCTGTTTTAAACAGTAATTATTAAATTATCCATAAAACTAAAAGAAAGCGTCGAAATATTTTTAGAAAGTACTATAATAAGCTATCATGGTACTCACTATGTTGCTACAACTCTTAATGAGGGATAGGAGCCTGCAATGGGTTTATGTGTTAACGTTTAAATGCTCTAAATAAAATAATTTTTAATATTACTAGCGGAAATTTCCGCCCTTTAATCCACCGGTAATGAAATGGTTTTTCTGAAAATTTTTAATGTCTTATCCCGGTAAATTCTCAAATTCCGCCGGTAACATTCCTCTGAAAATCCGCCGATAAATTCATCGATAATGGGCGTGTTTCTTGCAGTGTCAGAACTACATCACAATGCGAAGGTATAAACTCTTTCATCACGACGTGAATAATCGAAACACCATAACTGAATTTGCCAACAACATGAATCTTGTGCTACGAGAATATAGGAATAATGAGTTAGTCGTAGACTTTAATTCAGTATACAGTGAGCCTGTCATGTCAACCTCAGTAGAAAAGATCGAGAAGTTTGCAGCAAAAACCTACACACGAAATGTGTTAAAAAAGATTAAGCCTGAGATTGAGAGAGCATGCGCCTTGAACGTGGAGTTGAAGTCTGAAGATGAACATACTATTTTATTAGACACAAATGAATTCGGTCATGCGGAAGATGGGTGTTTGGTTATTTGGAGAAGAAGTATTCTTGTGAGTTGTGACTGTCGACTCTTTGAGAATCGAGGTTATCCATGTAGCCATATTTTTCGGCAATGCGCCATATGCATATTGAGGCAATGCTTAAAGTGAATTTATATACTCTTTTGCTTTTAAAGAAACAGATTATGAGAAAACAGTGAAAATGTGTCAAGGTACATTAGCCGCTGATTGTAATCTATTTCGTAATATTGCTTGCAAGAGTTTTGAAGATTTTATTGAGATTAGGAATGACATTGTCAACCTCATACGAAAATTGCAAGTGCGACTTGGACTATCTACGAAGCATATTCTTTATACAGGAGAAGTTGTGGATCCCCTCGTGGTAAAGACTAAGGGCGCCCCAGCAAATAATGCACAATTTGTGAAAAGGAAGCGTTGTTAAGATGTAACAGCCGCATAGATAATACATACACATTAAAAATAATAACAATAAATGAAAAGGCCTTTTAATTCAAAATTTGAATTTAAAATTTTAACTTAAGAAGTGTTTAAACTGTTGAATTATTAGGTTAAGAGGTGTTTTTAAATAAAAACGTAAACAAAAAGAAGAATACACAGCCTCAATCCTAATTCTCAAATCTCTCCCTTTCCTTCAAATATTCTTCGGTGCAAGAAGAACTCTACCAGCAGAGGTAGAATGAGTGGATCCTCAATTTTTTTCCTTAATGTTGTTTATCATATTTTCTTTATTCAATTGCACGTATGCTATCTGAATTCTTTTATATATTCCATTCTATGTTCTTGTTCTATGTTTGCCATTAGAACCTGTTAGTATATGTTTTTTTCTTCTATGTTAAATCTTTTGAAAGGTATGCCATTTGAGATTTTTTTTTTTTTATTATTTTCTATGACTTCTAAAAAAAATTAATCGAGATAATCCTTTAATAAGGAATGGTGATCGACCAAGATTTGAAATAATAACATTCGGCAGGGAATAGACTTTCATTGAAATACGAATTTTTGATAAAAGAATGAGACTCCCACATCATGTTTGGTTTGAGCTTGATACCGTTAATTTACAAGTAAAAATAAAGATACATGAAAGTTGCATATAATAATTTAGAATTATATGTTTATCTGTACATATATGCATGTCATATATCATCGTAAGGAATTCTTAGTTTATTTAATTAATTCTTTCTAGCATGATTATTCGTAGTTAAATTAATTAATTTTGCATACTTGTATTTGTGTGCACTGTGTTTATTGATGTAGTGAAGCAATATAACAATTTTGAATTATATAGATTATTCTGTATACATATATGTATGTTATATATTACTGTAAGCATTATTTAGTTTATCTAATTAAATCTTTCGAGCATGATATACAATTCAATTAATTATGTGTACTATTCGTATTTGCGTGCATTATTGTTTCCTCTGAAATTCTTATTGAACTGCATGTACCTGTCTAATTACATAAATATTTGAATATAATTACATAGGTACTATACTGCAGTATATAAAGTTTTATATTTTAATTATGTTTATCTTCTACCGAGTCTCTTAATTTTCTTTTAATATTTAAATATTGCATATGTCTCTACTGGTTATGTGTACATAAACTTCCTTCCATATAAAAGATAATTTCTTAGAATTTTCTTGACACGTATATCTGAAATGCTTGCCATTTGTTTAAAACCCTTTTAACCCATGAATTTTACTTTTCTCTTGAACGTAAATAGTATCACACACATGCTCATGAGTTTATTTGTTTATTTAACTATATTTTTTTACGTTTTCTTTATGTATTTTTTTAAAAAAGTAAAAAGAAGATAAGATAATTTTCTTTTCTTTTTCTTTTTCCCAAATAGTAGGCTAGAAATAAGTATGATAGTAAAAATTTTTATAAAAATACCTACCGATTCATTATTTTCTTTTTCATATTATCTCCAGAAGAGAATAACGCATTGGGTGAAGACCACGCAACAGCTCCCCGAGAGTAACCTCTGAGTATGATCAATCTAGGTGTGCATGAATAGTAGCGACCAGTACCACGATGCTCTAGACTATACACTTTTAGGTCGTAGTGTAGTTGATGATTCCCAGCAACCGATTAATACTCCTCTAGATCCTGAACCTCTAGCGTCCTCAGAGCAACCACCGTTAGATATAATTTATATTAGCTCGGACTCAGATTCAGAACCGAAAGAGGAAGATTCCAGAGACTTAAGTAGAAATGAAATATCCGTGGAAGAGGAACCAGAAGAAGAAGCAGATGTGCCTCTAAGTCGAAAATGGAGTATGTGCCATATCCAAAACATGACGTCCCCTTCCAACTTATGTCTCCATATCCTGTGTTTCCTCATCCACTTCATATGCATCCATATGGAGCTCATGGTCTTGTTCATATCTTCCCTCATATAAACCAGGTTTGTTTTCATCACTTTGTGTATTTACAATTAAATCATTTATTGTCATGTTAACCTTGTTGAGTTGTTGATCCTACAAAACCTTTAGACTAGAAATTTCGTGGGGAGTTTATAACTCTTTTATTCATGACCAATTCAACCATACATTGGTCACGCTGCGTATCTACCCGAGCATAAACTGGGCGTGATTCTCGTTAACACCTAAATTTTGATAATTTAGATCCTTTTCCTAACCTCATTTTCATAATTAATGTCCTTGCTTACATGTATAAATATTTTGCAAATTATACATGTTTCATTACAAACTCACCAACCACAACCTCCTAGAGTAATTCATGCTAGCGAAACATTAGACAAAAGCTTATATGAGATGGAATAATATGGTAAAATGTCTTATAAGTCTAATAAAATCCAATAAAATGATAATGTATGTATGGTAGAATGAGATTTCTCATGAAGAAAATTACTTGATTTTTTTCAGGAATTTTAAAAAGGTCTTAAATATTGGCCGTTGAATTTAGAACAATTGGAGCTGCCTGGTTTATTAAGCTAAATAGAAACTTTCCAGGATTTATATGGCTTACTTCATTTACATTTTCTCTTGTTACATAATTGCACAATTTGTCTTTAGACACCCATGTGGCTGTCTTTGTTTTTTCTTGCAGATCATTTTCCCAAACCTAGAGAGTATGCTAAACATGGTTTCATTCTCTTTGTTTCTCAAACATATTTCTAATAATATAAAGTAAACTAAAATGACATGGATCAAAGATTGTATCTATCTTTTTATTTAGCAAGCTAGGCTATTTAATTTTATAGTTAAATTTAAGAAAAATTACTAAATCTACCAATAAAAGAAAGAAATTGACTTTATACCCACAAAAAATAGGTTTTTTTTAATAAAATTACCCAAACCCTAAACAATTATTTAAAATTCCTAAATTACCCATACATCACCAAATCCTAATCTCACTCCACCCCCCTAACTTCCAACCCCACCACCACCCAAAATTTCTCACCACCAGCTTTAACCATCGTAACAAACACAACAATTATACACAATTGTTGAAGAAACGGACATGAATTTGAAGTACAACAGACATGAATTTGAAGAAATGGCAGAACATGGTTTAAAAGAAAACCTTGGAATGAACGGAGCTTAAAATGAGTTAGCATCATGTAATGTAAGTAATGAAACTTAGTGGGGATAAGGCTTGGCAATTAGAAGATTTGAAGTGGAGAAGAAACTGAATCGTGCCTCAAACGGTCAAAATTAAACCTATGTTGAAATTGGGACACATGCCCTTCTGGAGATGCACAGAAGCTGTTTTAAATGGTTGTTATGGTATTATGGGACACATGCCCCTTTATGGACAGCGGGAACGTGGGCACCTTGCAACGACAGTTTTTTATGAAGGGTGTTTGTTATCTCATTGATTCATAGACGACAAGCTTCTCTGCTGCAATAGGGGATGACAACACGTTCGGACATGGAAGATGACGACACGGCAGAAGAGGCGGTGGCAGAGCGTCTCTACTGTAACCTGCGATGAAGACAACCTTCTCTTGCTCGGATACGGCGGAGGACAACCCAGTAGTGGCAGCGGCAATAGTCCGATCGACGACGACGATGCGGTCTGGCTTGGATGCGGCAGAGAACGTCAGTGAGATTGAAGGCAACAACGACGTCCACATAGCAAGAAAGCGCTGCTGTTTTCGAAGGGAAGGGGTGGGAACCGAGTCGGTAGTCGCTTTTGGGTTTGGGTAGGGTTATTTGCATAAAATTAGAATTTGGAATAAGGTTAGGATAAGGGTACTTTAGGAATTTTAAATAAATTTTTAGAGTTTGGATAATTTTTTCAACGAAAATTTATCTTTTATGAGTATAAAGTCAATTCTTTCTTTGTGGTTAGATTTGTCAGCGTTCTGAATATTTAGAGATAAATTCAGTAATTTTTCCTTAAATTTAAATGTCTTCTTTTATGTTTTATAATTGTGAAATGAAATTGATTTTTTGTTGCGTTGTAATTGAAAATAACATTCGCCTTTCGTATCTAGTTAAATGCATTATACTAGCTTAATGAGAAGTTTGATTTGTTATATAATATAACTTTATAAAAGTTACTGAAATTTTCGCTTACTTTTAACTGGCCTCAATATGACCATTCTAAACATTTTTTAAACTACAATGAAATACCTTATATAGATTATACAACAAATTGTCCAAAAAGGGGCTCTGCCCCATGTGTAGTAAAAAAATAAATAACTAAAAATGACCAATACAAACCTACAAATAAAAGAGATTGAAGATTATTATTCAAATTATAGAATTATGTTGCTTTGATATAATTATGTGGATCCTAGTTGCCATTAAATGGTTAAATTACGTTGGATTGGCATTAATGATTTTTTAAATAAATAATTATTCACAAATATATAAAAAATGCAAGGCAAACGTTAGACTACATAATACTCCATTGATATTAGTGTACTCAATAGTCAATCCATAAATAATTGGTAACAAAATATTAAAATGTAAATAGTAGCACTAGATACGCATTATGTTGGCAAAATAGATTCACCGCTTGTAATAACTTATTTTTCAAATTTTTTGAATATGCGGGGCGCGAACTATTTTCCCATTAATGACAACTTCAACCATTTCTTCTCCATTGAGTATTCTCTCAATTGTCTCGATGCTCTGAAAAAGCACACGAGAATACCTAGCTTGGCCAACAATAAGAGAATCGTTCATGGTAATCTTTCTAATACAATCTTCTCTATATTCTTTACAAAAAATGTTATGCACTCGTCTAGTTAATCGATATCGATCAGAGAATGTCAAGAGTATGGTCCTCTCATGAGGTGGGTCACTAAGACTCTGAAAAGAACTTGCATTGTCTTCGATTGTAGTTTAATATCTGCATTCCTCGTTTGAAGTTGAAATTTTTCCCGTCTATTATGATTATGAAAATCTCTTTGTTATAAGGAAATCTCTTCACTAAACAAGATCTATTAACATTCCAACAAGTGAATTAAACCAAGTAGTACCACTAAAGAGTGGGATATCGTTTCCACGAGGAAAGTTGCATCAATCAATACTTCTTAGACAATTCCTTAAGTAGATCAAAGCTATTAACAAAGAATTAATGCACACTATACTAAAGAATCATACAAAACATGTAAGAAGTGGACATAAACATGTAAGAACATAAATTTTTAAACTATTAACAATTATGAACATACAAATGCAACTAAAGATTAAGAAAAATTCAATATAAGCAAACAATTAAAGGATATGAGATATTCATAAACACAACTTCATAATCCAATATCAACAACTATTTTTCTGTAAGTCATACTTACAACAATTCACCATGAATCCTAGTATAACTAAATCCTAATCTCTTAGCAATCTAGTTTATTTACAACCTATCTAATCATCGATCTCTTGACTAATCAAACAAGCAAAAAGATAATGCACACATCATGATTTAAACCTCTAACAATCAACAAAATCAATGGAAAGAATTAATATGTCACATATTCAATCACATGCAAACCTCATGCAATCATCAAATTCTAATACATATCAAATCACATGTCTATCTCTAGGTCACATAAAGAAACATGAAATGATTCTTGATAATGTTTGAATGCCTATTTTCTCGAACTCAACAATCCAAAACAAGAAAGATCGATTATTCGTCAACAACTGAATCCTTTAAACAATCATGACAAAGAATCAAATAAGATGCAAATCAATCATCTATGTGATAGAAATTCAGATTCATATAATGGCACATACATTCAAAACATCATCTCTAATGCAAAAAACACACATGAAAGATCATTCTTGAACTAGTTTATGCTATCAAGATCAATGCAAGACCAAATTTCATGTCACTTATTCAATCAAACATCAACAAAGACAATGCATAAATCATTAAATAATATGTTTAATCTCATGACTAGT
Organism: Stylosanthes scabra; assembly: GCA_036250425.1. Lineage (NCBI taxonomy): Eukaryota > Viridiplantae > Streptophyta > Magnoliopsida > Fabales > Fabaceae > Stylosanthes > Stylosanthes scabra. The sequence goes on along the minus strand of JASCZI010211647.1, from coordinate 65,777 downwards.
ATAGAAACTAAACCAAAAGTAAGAACCAATTATACCTCTCGATTATCTTAATCCTTGAATTGATGAACAAGAAGAATCCTTTGAATAATCATTAGAACTTGCATATTTGAATATATTATTGGATTAATCAATTTGCTTGATAGAATAGAGCTCCTCCTTGTTAATCTTCAAGAGAGTTTAGCCACTCATGATGATGAATGACTTCAAGAAATGTATAAAAGTTGTTTTTGAATGCATGAACATTCAAAGAACTTCAAAGAAAGTATAGAAAAGATAGAATCTTCAAAAAAGAGAAGGTAGAACTGAATTACCTCTTTACTAAATTGAAATGAAAGTTACAAGAAAGTGATGGAAAACTTCAAAGAAAACTAGAACTAAATTAGAGAGAAACTAAGAATGAATTCTCTCCTAAAACTCTATGAATGAAAAGTATGATCTAATGATATCTAAGTGATTCTAGGAATGATTAATAATGTGAAGTTTTTCATCTATATATAGGTTTACATAAGGGATAAATAAAATACAAATGCATTAGAAATGAAATTCCAATTCTGCCCAAAAATTAACAGAGTGTTCCCACGCCTAGACTTTGGCTTCCACGCTTAGGCGTGGGCCTCTGCTTCAAAACTTGGCTTGGATGCTTCATGCTTATAAGTAGAACCTCCCATGCCTAGACGTTGGTTCTGGCGTCTAGGCGTAGGTCTTGGATGGTCAAGGGATGCCTAGGCGTTGGTGTGGCGCCTAGACTTTGAGCTTGGGATGCTTGGCCACGCCTAGACGTGGGGCTTTGGCCAGAAATGCTCCAAAACTCCGTTTTTTGCTCCTCAAGCTTCCTTTATCCGTTTTTCCGGTAATTTAACAATAAAATACTCAAACTATCAATGTTTTCTCATATTTAAACATGCGCTAACATTTTATCCTATTTTTGCCAATTTTATCATGATTCTAAGTTAATTACATGAATAATACAACATGAATCAAGAGAATTTATCTACAATGATACTCATACATCAATCTTTCATAACATCTTTGACTCCTTGAAATGGCAAGAATCAAGTGTTGTACAACCATGGGAGCAACATATCCATTTTAATTATTCGTTGTATGATGGGAAGCTTCATAAACTGAAGTGTCTCAGGAATACGAAGTTCTCAATCACATTCAAACATATGAGTAACTCATCCACAAATTCATTTTTCTTGCGAGTGGAAACACAAAAAACTGTTGAATGAAACCATGAAAAATAATTTTTTCAAACCATATCAACAATGCAATAACATGCATTGACTGAAATTAATCTCTACACAAAGTGGTGGTCATACAGTTGAAAAGAGTTTTAACAATACAATGTTCAAACCCATTCTGAACAACAATATAGTGGGTTGGCTGGTTCTTATCCATGTTTCCACAAAACTCGTGAAGATTTAGCGGTATATAGGGCATAATATTGAGAAAACAATACGATGGAGACATATATTTAAGCATGATAAAGTAAATACATTGAGTACGTATAGATGTGTGCATTGAGAAAACCCCATCTCATTGAAAAAAAACGGCTCTGTGTCGGTGTGCTATTGTGCTTTCATCATTACTCTTTGATCCTATCAATAACAATCAATTGTTTTTATTATTTTTCTAATGTGTTGCCTTTGGAATGTGAACAGATTCATTTAAGGATTTTATGCTCAGATGATTTACTGTCTTATTAAACCTTATTTCAGTTTTGTTTTTTTTTTAATGTATCTCCTATTGGAATGTGATTATCATTTAAGTACTTTGTGCTTAATGAGTTATTACACCTTGTTCCAATTTTTTTTTAGTATATTTATATCAAAAATTTCTAAACACATATTTATTCTCCTAAAAAAATGTTAATCTAAGATATTTTAATCTTTTTAAAATACATCTTAAAAGGCCTCTTTAATTAGTTAATAGTAAAATAAAATCCGTAAGTAATTTATTCCTATTAAAAAAATTAATTTGTAACATAATCAAACTATCTTCTTTAATTATGTAATGCTAATCATGTGTTAGATTAAAGGTAACTGTAAAAAAAATTTTTGATCTCTCCAGTGTAAATGTTATTAGTATGTTGGTCAAAAGGACATGGACCCTAATTCCAACAATTTTTTAAATGTCATAAATTAAATTATAAAATATTATTAGTTCATAGAGATTTGAATACAATATTTTTAACTATTGGGATACATTTGTTATTTTAGTAAAAGTATAGGTGCTACGTAAATAACAGCCTCGCTATGTGTACATCCTTTTAGTAAACACTAAATTGACATTCGTATAAGAATACGATAATTGTTTGATGTGTTAACTGCATTGTATTTTTTGTGGGTATAAAAATATATATTTAATTAATAATAACTGTATTTTTATATGGATATAAATCCGATATCTACTAAAAGGGAGTGTGGAAAAGCGTTATTCATAAATAATGTTTTTTATTATTAGTCAAGCATTCTTAAATAATAAAAAATAGCGTTGTAATAAAAATGATGATTCCAGTCACTTAATCTTTAAAAAATAGTGTTGTTATAAAAATTATGGTTACACTATTATTCAGGAAAGAAGAATTGATGTCAACTGTTTTATGCGTTGGTGAGCGAAGGGTAATAGAAAACTTGATACCTAAACAGTCAATGCCATAAGATATATGTCATATCGAAGTTATTCATTTCACATGAAACTTTTGTCTAAGAAAACTACACACCTTTTACCAAAACATTATTCTTGGCCAGGTTCTTAATTTGATGGTTTGCATGCTAATTTATGAGATTAGATTAGCAGCTAATGAATATCAAACACAAGCTGTTAAACTCACGAATTTAAGTAAATCCGTAGAGTCCACCACTTGCTAATTTATGGTTTATCTATTATATCATTTTAATAAAAATATGAATTTAATTTCCAAAAATCCATTACTTCTAAAATTATGTAAAACTCTTTACACCGTCATTAAAATTAAATTCTAAAAATATATCTAGACATTTAAAATTAATAATTTTCAAGATCAAGACACCTTAAAAAAATCGTACAATTAGAATTACTAAAATTGTAAAAGAAATGCAAGATACAATAGATTAACAATTAAAAGTTCTAACACCCTAAAATTGAAATCCCCAACCGCTTCATCTTCCATGCCATCAACATTATCAGCTTCACTGGTTCACCATCTTCTTCAGAAAAATCATTTGGCTCAGGTTCTACAAGACCAACAATATTATCATCAATTTATCATTCACAAATAAGTAATATAACAAAATTTGGAGCATTATCATAATGCCAGAGTAAGAGTAAGAAACGGCCATTCATATTAATGAAACATCAATTAAAACGATCAGAATGATAGCAATATCGTCAACTTGGTTTCAACAACAAAAATGCAACAACACTGCAATAATTAGATTAAAAATTTCTAAATTCTAATAGATCAACAACACTGCACAATTAGATCAACAATTTCTAAATTCTAATGGCAAATTAGATTAACAATTTCAGGAACAAATTAGATATAATTAAAATTAAAAAAATTACCGGGGAATAGGGATGGAGAGGCAGAGGTGTAGAGCAACTCAAATGGAGAGAACCAAGACTGAGATGGAGGCAGAGCAAGCGGCGGATGTGTAGAGATGGAGACGGCAACGGCGCAGACAAGCAGTGGACTGGAGCAAGGTTACGAGGGCGGCGAAGTGAAGCACCACGACTCCACGAGCATAGACAGCGGATGCAACAACCAGCAGGGAAAGGCAAGGAAGTGGTCTTCAGAAGCAAACTTGGGAGGTTTGCTTGGTGACGGAGCAAGAGAATGGAGAGACAAGAGATGAGTGCAGAGTGAGTGTGTTGTGGGAAGTGGAACCCTTGATGCCTAGTTTTTTTTTTTTAATTTGCCCATCAAACGGCACCGTTTTGGTCCAAAATGGGTCTTTTAATAAACTTGCAAACTCGGCCATAAACTCGCGAGTTTGACCGAGACTGAAAGCGAGTTTATGTGCCATTTAACTGATTTACGAGTTTAAACGCGAGTTTAATAACCATGATCAAACGCATTAGTTCCTCTCAGGTATGGACCTACGTACAATCTGGGGGCGAGACAGTTGTCCCCACTCAAAATTTGAAAATTATTTAGAAAATTTATAACCTTTCTATATTTGACCCACTAAAAAAGTTGTATGCCCCCACAATATAATTGAAATTGTTTTCTGGTGGTGATTTTATAATAATATTTTATTAAATTTAATTTCATGCCATAGTAACAAATATTTTATTAAATGCAATTTGAGCTTAACAATAAATAATAAACAAAATCAAAACTTACTGTTTTATTATATTAAAAAACTTTAAATTTATACAATATAATTCATTTATTCTATCTCTTTTTTATAACAATAGTTAATCACATATTGTTTTTAGAATTTTCTTTTATTTAAATAAAATAAATAACTAATTTACTAAAATAGGTTCGGGTGGAAGTATTTACCAATTTAGGCACACCCCACATATCTCGGGCTCTGCAAGTCCGAAATGAAGTTTTAGTGTATCTCGGGTCTGCAGAGCCCGAGATAAGTAATAATATCAAATCCCGTTTATATCTCGGGTCTGTAGAGCCCGAGATACGTATCTCGGGATTGTAGAGCCCGAGATAGCCTCGAAAAAACTCTATATGCCCTTAGCAAGTTGGGCACACACCAACTTCTTCCATAATAATACGAGTTTCCTCCCCAAAAAACATGAATATTAGTGATTTTGTGGTTGTTACTCTATATCCAAATGGAGAGATGAGCAGGGATGCAGATAGGATTCGGTTTCGGTCCGTAAGTCCTGTTGTGTTTCAGATGCAACCCGTCCATACGTTGGAGGAGTTGAAGTGTGTCATTGTGCGCAACATGGGGGCTGCCGGCGCAATGTTAGTTAGACGAGTGGCTAATATTTTCCCTCCGAACCAGTTCAAGTTCAAGATTTTCTGGGTCGATAGCGATACGCACGTCCGTGCGATGTTCGAGTTGCACCGTTGGTATGGATCTCGAGAGGTGATGGAGCTGCTAACCGAGATTGAGACTTGAATATTGATACAGGAGGTCCATCAAGCTCATCCCGAGGTGGGGTTGGTGCTATAATTGCAGTGCCCATACGGATTGCGACCCCGGAGGGGGGTGATGACGATTCTGACGAAGACTTTGTCGGCAACACAGATGAGTCAAGCGAAAGCTCTGATGGCTCAGAATTTGTCCCGGAATCTCAAGCGAGGCAGGGTTTCTTACTTCCTGCACCAAGCCCGATACCTGATTTGTCATCCGTGGGCAGCTATTTTCACACGTTAAATCTGGAGGATATGGCAGAGGAGCAAAGGGAAGGATTCGGTGGGGGCGGCGAAGATTATGATTTAGATGGAGGATCAGAGTTTCAAGTCGGGTATCGACTCAGCACCCGAGAGGTCGTGCATATGGCTGTAAAGAATTATAACATAAGGAGGGCATCTGAGTACAGGGTGGTGGAGTCTAATCCGTACAAATATGTCTGCCGATGCAAGCGATATGATGCAGGGTGCCCATGGTCGCTGCGTGTGGCCCTGCGAACGAATCTTGGATATTGGTACGTATTTAGTGTTTTTCCATATTCTGCTATGTACGTGTTATTTTAATGTTAGTTAGTTGACATGGTGGATATTGTTCACGAACAGGGAGGTGCGGAGGTTTGGTGGACCGCACGATTGTCTGGCACCGTCAATGTCCTCCGATCACGCTCAGTTAGACGGCAGACTGATCTGCAGCTTCATCTTGCCGATAATAAAGGTCAATCCTTCCGTGCGCATTCCGGTGTTGCAATCTGCCCTTCAACAGAGTTACTCCTTCATGCCGTCCTAGAAAAGAATAAATAACAAGTGCAAAACCATTAAAAGCAAAATAACAAAAATATAAATAAGGGAAATTTAATGGTAATACTAAATTAAATTTCAGCACCCGTAAACTTAAATTACAGAGCCTAATGACAAATTAAATACAAAAATATGACATGTTACTCTAATTAGGTAGATATACTAAATAATCCAAACCACATTGCTATAATAAATAAATATCTACATTACTATTGTAATTAAAAATATACTATAATCCAAACTTTGAATTATCCTAATTAAATATGAATCCATAATTAATGACCCTAATTACTTAATGACACTAATTACATAACAATTTTAGGTAACACTATCGAATAAAGTATAACTATCAAATTAAATCCTTAATTAATGACCCTAATTTCTAATCACAATAGTTACATAGCAATTCTAGCTAACACTATCGAATAAAATATAACTGTCAAATTAAATCCGTAATTAACGATCCTAATTACTTAATTACACTAATTACATAATAATTTCACATAACACTATCGAACAAAATTTGACTATCAAATTAAATCACAACATAAATCCCTAACATGACACTACAAGTTTATTGCGTAGGATAACTAACCAGGCTGCCGGCGATGTGCCACTCGTCATTAAGCCTATACAACCCTTCCGGGTCCTGCGGGTTAGCCTGATTGGCTGCGGCAGGTTGATCGCCTTGCCCGGCCCTAGATCTCCCGCGTCCGGGTGTTTTGGCACGTCCCCTTGGAGCCATATCGAACAAAAACCTCAGAAATAATTTTTTTCTGCCTAGAATGGTAAATATGAAGGAAGAAAGAGTGAGAATGAATGGAGTCTCGGGCTCTGCAGTCCTTATATAGGACACGGAGCTATCTCGGGCTTTGCAGTCCCGAGATACGTATCTCGGGCTCTGCAGACCCGAGATATGTGCGGATATTCAAATTGTTACTTATCTCGGGCTCTGCAGACCCGAGATACACTAAAACTTCATTTCGGGCTTGCAGAGCCCAAGATATGGGGGTGCCTAAATTGGTAAATACCCCCACCCGGACCTATTTTAGTAAATTAGTTATTTATTTTATTTAAATAAAAAAAAATCCATTGTTTTTACACTTCATTTTTTTTTAATTCCAAAATTCAATTAACTATTGTTATCAAATATTATTCAACTATTTTCGGTATTTAAATTGTTTTATTTTCATTTTTTGTTGTTTATTTTTTTTAACTTTATACTTTTATGTTCTTTTACTATATTGATGTAATGTAAATATTGTATCCTATATCTATACTGAATTAATTATAATATAATTTTAATATTTTATAAAGAGTTTTGCACAGTTATCCAATTAAATTAACGTATTTATATATGACTTTTGAAGTTATAAATTTGAAAATTAGTTATGTATCAATACACAATTAATTGTATGTTTAAAACTCTTTTTTGTTTTTAAAATGTTGGGTTTGCATTCCATTAACAAAAATACAATTTGTTACTTAAAGACCTCTCTTCGGTACTGTCATCAAGAGATCTCCAAGCATACGCATTACAAAGCCACTACAACTATATCAGACATTAAGTTTATGCTCTCCTTGTACACCTCCACATTAAGTTTATTCTCTCCTTATACACCTATAACAGATGTCATATCTCACCACTCAATTCATTCTCTACTATTTTAGGCCAAACAAACTATAGTATATTATCAATATTGAAAGAGTTCCTATATTGTACTCACTCACCATCATGTATTATTTACCTTGTATCATGCAATCATTAGTACTCCAGTGTATCCATCTTTGTCCGTTGTTCATTCCCAAGTCTTCCCAAATGGTGAGTGCTTTAAACTTCTTATCAAGTTTGTAGACAAGTTGAAACTCATCAAACACATGTCTTCTGCTGGCCACTTTATTTCTAAGAAATCTATTCTCCCAATCTGTGTCATGACTTCCATTAATCCATTTGACAATACCATTCCTGCTTGAAATGAGCTGGATGTTATCACTTCTCTCATTGAGCTCTTCAAGTATAAACTGTACAGCACATTCCAATCCCATTAAGTGAACTTCGCCTTGTGAGACCCCTTCCAGAACCTCTCCCATCCATACTTTGACATTACCTATGTTATCAGTGAAGTATCCACCTATTGTATATCTATCATCTTCTATCTTATATGAACAACAGTGCCACTAAGTTGGCTTATTTGCCTCCTCCACCAATCCTGAATTTCCGTTGAAATCTCTAGATCTCTTCCGTTTAACCGACCACTCCTTGATTAAGAAATTGATTTGCTCCCATGCTGCTTCCCATCCCATTGTTTTATTTTCAAATATGGCCATATTTCTGCATTTCCAAACAGTCCAAACCACTGCAAAGAACATCATTACCCACTGTCTTCTCTTCCTATTCCCCAACAGCTGTTCAGCCCAACACTCAAACCAACATTTGAGGTTTTCACATCCCACCCACACAACCTTACCCTAAACTATAGCTAACCACCACAGTTTAGTAGCAAATGAGCAATGAATGAAAAGATGATTTACCGTTTCTTTTCCTTCGTTGCACAGTGCACATGAGTTTTCTCCATCTCTAATAACTCCTCTCCTTAGTAATGTATCTCTGGTATTCAGTCCACCCACTAAGGCAAACCATGATAGCATCTCAACACGTGGGGGGACAATTCCGCGCCATATGTTGTCAAAGAAGTGTTTCATCGTTGGAGCTCCTAGTTCTCTGCCGGTTGCTGCCTGAATGAAGGATTTTGTTGTGTATCTTCCATCTGTGCCAAAGACCCATGCTGCCTTATCCTGTATACCTGCAGATAGTGAAACAGTTTCTAATAGTGTATGTAACTCTCTGATTTGTGTCCTCTCACACTCAAAGAAACCCCTTCGCCATTGGAGGTTCCAGGCCCATTCCGTTCCAACCCAGAAACCGCATTCATGGATACAGCACCCTTCCATACTCGACATTCTATACAATCCTGGAAATCTTTCTTTCAGTGGGATATCACCTAGCCACACATCTTCCCACAACCTTACATTCCTTCCATCTCCTACACACATTCTCCACCCATCTCGGCTTATCTCCGCAATGATTGAGTTTTTTTGTTTAATTCCAACAATATCCTTCCATGGCCCATTTGATTTTGTTGCTACATGGTTCCAAACTCTTATACCTTCTTCAATGTCATAACACGAATTCACTATTCTTTTCCATAATGGCTCACCTTCATCCGAGTATCGCCACCACCATTTGAAAAGCAGGGCTGCGTTCTTCATGACCAGATTTCCCACTCCTAATCCTCCATGTTCCTTAGGTAGTTGGATTGTGCTCCACTTTATTGTCAGAACCGTCTTTCTATTGTTATTGGATCCCCAAAAGAACTTTCTCTGTAAGGCAATGATCTTTTTCTCCACTGCCACGGGCATTTTAAACAAGCATAGGTAGTATATGGGCAAGCTGTTGATAACAACTTTTATGATGACCAACCTCCCTGCTCTTGTTAGGAGATTCGATTTCCACGCGCCAAGTTTCCTCTCAATTTTTTCCAGCAGTGACCTCCATGTACTCAGTCTTCTCGGGCTCGCTCCTAGAGGTATTCCCAAATATGTGATTGGCAGATTTGTAATTTGACATCCCATTGCCCTTCTTATTCTACTCAATTTGGCTCTCTCACAGTTGATGGGTATCACTTGTGATTTATTGAGATTTAGCTCCAAACCTAAAATCATACGAAAGCATTGGAGCAGTCTTCTATAATTTTTTAGGACCTCCTCCTTTGCCGGGTAGAACAGAATTGTATCATCCGCAAATTGTGATGCGTCAACAACACTTTCTTTTTTCCCACCAGCAGTCCTTCTATTAAACCTTCCTCAACAGCCCTTTGTATCATTTTGTTGAGGGCCTCAGCCACTAACACAAACAGAAACAGGGATATGGGATCTCCCTGACGAAGTCCTCTCTCCATTCTAAATGGCTTGGTTGGTGATCCATTTATCAGAATGGACATCGAGGCAGAGTTTAGCATTGCTTGGACCTATCTTCTCCATCTACTACCGAATCCCATTTTCTGGAGGACTTGGTCAACGAAGCTCCATCTTACGGAATCATAGGCCTTGCAAAAATCGAGCTTGACAATCACACCTTGTTGCTTATGTCTTTTTAGCCTGGCAACCGTTTCGCATGCGATTAGGGCACTATCAAGGATCTGTCTGTCCTGGATGAAAGCAGTTTGACTTTCTCCCACAATTCCCCCGATGAGTGGCCTTAGTCTCGCCACCATTATTTTGGATATCACTTTGTAGATGCAGCCCACCATGCTTATCGGTCTTAGGTCCTTTATTTCTTTACCTCCACCTGGCTTCTTCATTAGTGTAACCCATGTCATGTTCACTTCTCTTGGCATGTGCTCCTCTTCAAAGAATTTTCTTACCATCGCTGTAAATTCGACTCCAATGGTGTCCCAAGTTTTCTTGATGAAACCCAGATTGTACCCATCCATACCCGGGGCCTTCGACGAGTTACACGCCCACACTGCATCTCTAATCTCTTTATCTGACAGTATCATCTCAATTCGGCCTGCTTCATCCGTTTCAATTCTTGGCAGTAAGCCATCTTGTAGTCTGATATCAGGCATCCTCTTTTGTGTGTACAATTCCTTGAAGTATCTTCTAGCTGCCATTTTTACTCTTCCTGGTTCTCTAATTATTCTTTCTTTTTCCTGCACTTCTTCAATTCTTCCTTTTCTTCTCTGCATCGTGGCCTTAACATGAAAGTACTTAGTATTCTTATCAATATCTGTAATGAACTTATCTCTGGACAATTGTTTCCAGTATTCTGCTCTCCTTCTATACCAAATTTCCGCTTGCTGCTTTAAGGCACTTCTTCTGAGCACATTCTCATCTACGTTGCATCCATTATCGATCTCCTATTCAGCCTTTGTGATTTCCAGTTCAAACTTCATTATTTTCATATCCATGTCACCAAACTTTTTCTTATGCCACTCCTTGATTGGTTCCTTCATCTTCTTTAATTTCTCTGCCACCGATCTACCACTAGCTCTCCCCCATTCTTGCTTGAACATGTCTTAAATTGGCTATGAGAGGACCAAATGTCCAACGTACGGAACGGCTTAGGTCCCCAATCCGTCATATCTCTACCAAGTACAATCGGCACATGATCTGATTTTGAGCACTCCAAGGCTTTCACATTCAAACCTGGAAGTCGATGAATCCACTTTGAGTCCATTAAGAACCTGTCTATCTTACTTGCACTCCTACAATTCCTCCATGTATATTTTCTTCCCGTAAGAGGGAGGTCTACCAGCTCCATTTCCTGTATCCACCTTTTGAAATCTTCTACACCAACTCTGTTTAATCTTTTACTGCTTCTGTCTTCCTCACACAACATTTCATTGAAGTCCCCAAAAGCCATCACAAGGATATTGAACCTGTTTTTGACAGCCACAATTTCATTCCACATCTCTCTCCTAACAACAACAGGATTCGATGCATATACCTGCACTATCATAACCTGCTGATCAATCTCCTTCAGTATCCCTATTAAGCATATTCACCTGTTACCTTTTACAACCTGCTCACACTGGAAGAAATCTTTTTCCCACACACAAAGTAGCCCCCCACTGCAGTTATCAGCATCTACTGTTACCCATTGATAATCAATGTTCCCCCAGAGATTCCTAACTTCATATTCCTTTATTCCTCTCATTTTCGTTTCCACAATTCCAAGCATCCTAATTGAGTTTTTATCCACTATCTCCTTAATACATTTCATTTTCCCTCCCCCCTTAAGGCCTCTACAATTCCAGTGTAGGATCATTTAATTTTTGGAATTAGAAACACCTACCTCCTCGGGGTTGACAGCACTCTTCTGGCTCAACTTCTTGGCTTTTGACACAGACGCCTTAGCCTCCTTATTCACATTCGTACGCAGGTATCAATTCCTGACCTTGTTCCCACCCCCATGTCTCATTGATTTCCTCTTCTGAATCTTCGATTTCATCCTCCAAAGACTGCCAGAATCCTTGTTTTTCTTCCTCTCTGATCATAACCTGGTTGTCTCGCTTCTTCTTACTCGTCTCCTTCTGTTTCTGAGCTTTCTCCTTGATTCTATCACTCAACCTGAGTGTTCTTCTCGCCGCTTTTCTGCTCTTCTTCTTGGTTCTTTTCTTCTTTGCCTCGGACTCGCCCTCAATATCACTCCTACCTTCATCGAAATGGGATCGAGGGATTCTTTCAAATCCAGGAGGGACAGAGAGACTAGACGACCCGGCCTGATCATTGTGGTCCTCTCCACCATCTTCATTACCTTCGTTTACCAGAGCAAGCCCATCAATTTTCTAGATTTCATCATTTTCCTGGTTTGGGCTTCTTAGTTCACCATTGTTTGTTATTTTGCCATTCTTGGATTATCTGATCCGTTCTCCTATCATCCTCATGTGTCACTGTCCTTATTGGGCTTCCAAAAGTATCACCATTTTCTTCAACATTCTCAGCTGGCCCAATTTTATTTTTGGCCCGGCCCACTAATCCTCCACTGTCGTTTGTCTCTTCGTCTCTCCGTTCACTATGGATTGGCGCCTGTTGGGTTTCTCCCACTTTTGACTCATCGGCTTCTACCTCCATCTCCAGCTCCGGTGATCGGCCAAGTAAGGAGTTATTGTCGAAATCACCATTGATATCAGCACCATCACTAATCTTTTTCTGTCTTCCATCTCTTTCTTCCCATCTATACTTTTCCAGGTTTTTATGTCCTCCCTCCTCCTTAACAAAGATGATGAATTCCTCATTATCAATCATCACCGTTGCAAAAGCTCGGATTGCCGGTCCCGACTTTGCTTCAACCAGCACCCTGAATGCTGAGTAGTGCCCACCTTCTTCCTCATCAATTTCCAGCACTTTCCCCCACACATTGCCAATTTGCTTCATATTATCTTTGTTCCACGCATGGAGTGGGAGCCCTGTAATCTTCAGCCAGAACTTTCTGGTTCTGCATATTTCCTTGGTTGTCCATGGCCTTACTTCAATGAAGTATTGTTCCCACCATTCCGAATCTATAGCCCTCTTCAGGTTATGGTTTGCATCGAACACAATCAGAATCTTCATGGCCCCCATCATCCTGATATCTTCTATTGAGCACCATTTTGCTTTGAGGATTTCTACCATCTCCTCAAAATTGTATGGGTTTAGGGTTTCACCCACCACGCTGCGCTTTAGTTTCTCCTTGATTTCGTTGTCTCCTTCTAGCCTTATTTTAGAATTTCCCAGCGTTTGTATCCCACACCCACCGTCTTCCTTTCTTTCATCTCTCCCTCCTCTCTCTCCCGTCAGTACATCCTTATACGACTTACCCTTTCCCCCCATCGTTCTTGAGTCAGTTGCTGCCTTTCCAACATTCCTCCTAACTTCATTATCTGTTTTCGTCTGCTTATCACTTCTCCTATATTTTGATTCTGATAATTTCAATTTACACCCCCAAACTATCCATCCATCCAATTGGAAAATGGTATTTCTAACCTCCTCCAGGGACTTGTATCTAATAAACGCAAACTTCAACGGGTTTGCTCTGCGGACTTTCCCGGAGAGGTAAACGTCTTCAACTTTGCCAGTGCTGCTAAACACTTCCCACAACCACTGCCTGGTGGCGTCCTTTGGCAGATTATCTACGAACACGCTAAACGTTTCATCTTCTATCCCTTTTATCTCCCGTTTGTTTCTCTAATGGCTACTAGGTTTCCTTCTGTTGACGGTTTCCCATTGCCCTTTCGTATCCCCCTCTCATTCTCTCTGATTTTCTCTCTCCCCTCGCATTGAGTAAGTTCAATCCTTGAGACTCTTGTCTTATTA